>LAPY01003507.1:16657-29959 GCA_000970635.1 Eragrostis tef | reverse complement strand
CCCGCCCAACACCACCAGCCGCGGTGCCACCGACCCGTCCTCGTACTCGGACGACGACGGCGAGGCGGAGGTCGACCCGCACGTGCTCCCTGAGGATGATGACCCCGCTGCCGCCCCTGCGCCCGACGAGGAGGAAGAGGAAGGGGAAGACCTCTTCAACGACAACTACCTAGAGTAAGCCGAAACCTAACTGCAGCTCTGGTCAATTCGGCATCTGGTGTGATTTAGGGGGTTTCGATTGGTTCAGAAATTAAGGCGGGTGATATGGAAAACGGATAATTTGTTAAATTAATTGGATGGGATATGGAATTGGCTTGAGATCTGTGGTTCTAGGATTAGTGATTATGACTGGCCTGAGGGATAGGTAATTGCATCGTTCATATATGACGAAATGGTTAATTTCTTGACTGCGTTATGTATTTTTATCAAAATTGATGTTGTGTTGGACCCCAAAGTAGAGGATTGAGCAGGATCAGGCTGTTACCATATCATTATGTGGCATCTGCAATATTCTCTCTGTTGAATTTTGAGAAATAAACACACGATTTTCACTAATTTGTGTTTACATACCTCTCAATTTTTTCATTGTAAGTACTTGCTAGATATTTAGTTAGACATTTATTGAGAAGTACTTGATGCACCGGTACACATTAGTGTTCAGCGGCAATTTCGTTTCTTGGGATTTCTTTAATTGAGTAATTCAGTTTTCCAGAACTGTTTAAAAGGTAATTGTCATGAATTCGTGTGCTTTTGCCATGTTTCACATGGAAAATGTAATACCTGCAGCTAACGTGATACCATCATGTACACGCCCCTTCTAACTCTTTGTTTTGAATCATTTTTTGATATTTGTGCCTTGTTATTTTTCTTGTTTGCAGTGATTACCGAAGGATGGAGGAACATGACCAATATGAGTCAGTTGGTTTAGATGACTCACTGGAGGATGAGAGGAATATTGATGAAATCATAGCTGATCGAAGGGCTGCGGAAGCGGAGCTTGATGCGAGGGATGTCAGGACCGGGGCTGCAGCTGATCGGAAATTGCCACGGATGCTCGATGATTTAGGTTAGCTTCGATAACAGTTCTATGTTCTGTAGGATGTTGGAACAAATATTGAAACTTCATCTTTTAATTTTTTCACTTTATTGCATTACTACTAATATTGGAGACATGTTATTAGACATAGTTACTTGACCTGAACGATGCTGTTGTGGTGCATCCTTGTGTATCTGTTACCCAGTTGCTTTTGGCCCCCCTTTAATGAGTGGTCATTTTTGGCTAAATGACACCGTTTTTGTTGCATGTCTGTCAGATTAATGCTTTATGTTAAAATTTCAATTATGAACATGGCATTTTATTCTTATAATCGACTCGGATAGACTCCATTTGTCAATTTTTGTAGTATTTCGTGGAAATTTATGTTTTCTCTGAACTCTAAATGAGCTGGTTATGTAGAAGGCTTCTAACAGTTCAGTTTTTTTTTCAACATGGTGAGCTTCCTGTGAATTTTAGAAACCATTCTCTTGGTAGTTATTTCTGAACTGATTGTTATAGAATCTATTAAAAAAAGGTCATGTGTACGAGAAACACAGGGCATCAGTTGGATGAATGTTACAATTAATTTTTCTTTCATGGTGCAGATACAGACGAGGACATGAATTTCAGGCGTCCTAAGAGGCACAGGGCTAGTTTCAGACCACCTAGTGGACCAAGAACACCACGTAGTGATGATGATGGTGATGGTGCTACACCTAGTTCACCTGGGAGATCTCAGCGTGGAGGTTATTCTGGTGGTGATGTGCCTATGACTGATCAGACTGATGATGACCCATATGAGGTATTGGCATACTACAGAATGAGTTTATGCAATGCTTTAGAACTTCCGTTTGTTCCTTTTATCATTCGAATAATAAGCATCAGGTTCTGATGATAGATATAGTTTTCCTGACTTCAATGAGTAAATGACCCAATATGTGTACAGGGCACACCTAGAGAGTGGGTAACTAGAGATGAAGTGCGACGCTTCATTGCAAAGAAGTTTAAGGAGTTCCTTCTTACATACGTGAACCCTAAGAATGATCAAGGGGAGTTTGAGTATGTTAGACTTATTAACGAGATGGTTTTAGGTATGCTCCACATTTTTACCATTCATAATGCAACAAATTTAATTTCTAGAATAAAATGGCTGCCTCTCTAATCTTTATTTACCTTTTGTGCAGCTAACAAATGTAGTTTAGAAATCGATTACAAACAATTTATTTACATACATCCAAATATTGCCATCTGGTTGGCTGATGCACCTCAATCAGTGCTAGAAGTTATGGAGGAAGTTGCCAAAAATGTTGTTTTTGATCTCCACAAGAATTATAGGAATATTCACCAAAAGATCTATGTTCGAATAACCAACCTTCCTGTCTATGACCAAATACGCAATATCAGGTAACAAACAAGTTTAGTTGTCTGTAGCATGTATTTCTTATTTGATGAAACCTGTAGCATGTATTTCTTAGCGCTTGGAATAGTTTTCAATTTTCTTTTGTTCTACTTCCCTTTGATCAGGCAAATCCATCTGAACACAATGATTCGTATTGGTGGTGTTGTTACACGACGATCTGGTGTATTCCCTCAGTTGCAGCAGGTGAAGTATGACTGTGGGAAATGTGGAACTGTCCTAGGCCCTTTCTTCCAGAACTCTTACACTGAAGTGAAAGTTGGATCATGCCCTGAATGCCAGTCCAAGGGGCCATTCACTGTCAATGTTGAGCAGGCAAGTTACCTGATTTTTTGTATCTTTTTCATTTTATGTGATATTGGTGCTTTTTTGTCTCTAAATAGGCTATTTAGTCCCAAGTTTTGTCTTTTTCAGTTCGTCTGACAATCAAACTATTTTCCATGCAGACTATATATAGGAATTACCAGAAACTCACTCTTCAAGAAAGCCCAGGAATTGTGCCTGCTGGCAGGCTTCCCAGATACAAGGAAGTAATACTTCTCAATGATCTGATTGATTGTGCTCGTCCAGGAGAAGAAATTGTATGTTTTCTTTGCTCTTCTGTTATTTTTTCCTTTATAAATTTTACTGTAGGCACCAAGTGATGTTCTGTACTTATCATTTTCAGGAGGTCACTGGGATATACACAAACAATTTTGACTTGTCTTTGAATACAAAGAATGGTTTCCCAGTTTTTGCCACAGTGGTGGAGGCGAACTACGTGGCCAAAAAGCAAGATCTTTTCTCTGCCTACAAATTAACTGACGAGGATAAGGCAGAGATTGAGAAGTTGTCAAAGGATCCAAGAATTGGGGAAAGGGTTTGTTACTCAACTCTTTAGTACATGATGGGAATATGATATCCTGATATGCACTATCTAACTTTGGCACTGCGTGTCTACAGATTGTCAAATCTATTGCACCATCCATTTATGGCCATGAAGATATTAAGACAGCTATTGCACTAGCTATGTTTGGTGGACAAGAGAAGAATGTGAAGGGGAAGCATCGCCTAAGAGGTGACATTAATGTTCTCCTCCTAGGTGATCCAGGCACTGCGAAGTCACAGTTCCTCAAGTAAGGACGAAACCAATCAATTTTTTTTTTGAAGGAATGAAATCAATCATTTTCATTATTTGCCTCAGATTATGCAGCTAACTTGCATCTTGTAGGTATGTTGAGAAAACCGGACACAGAGCGGTATATACAACTGGCAAAGGTGCCTCCGCTGTTGGGCTCACCGCAGCAGTTCATAAGGATCCAGTCACGCGAGAGTGGACGCTTGAAGGAGGTGCATTGGTTCTTGCTGATAGGGGCATATGCCTTATCGATGAATTTGACAAGATGAATGACCAAGATAGGTATGTGATGACATTTAGACCTTCGGTACTGTTACTCTCTTAGCATCTAGATTTCCAACTTACAGAAATTTCATTGTGATTGCTACAGAGTAAGTATTCATGAAGCCATGGAGCAACAAAGTATTAGTATATCAAAGGCGGGAATCGTCACATCTCTTCAGGCTCGTTGCAGTGTTATTGCTGCAGCAAATCCCATTGGAGGAAGGTAACTTCAATTACTTGCATACCATGTAATACTAGTATTGTTACGAAAGTTACTGAATGTCCACATTTTGTCAGATATGATTCATCAAAGACATTCACTCAGAATGTTGAACTGACGGATCCCATTATTTCACGTTTTGATGTTCTCTGTGTGGTTAAGGTTCGGAGCTGATCTCTATGTATGAGATATTTGTCCAGTGATTGGGTGTCAATCAATATTAAGCTTTTAAATTTGAAATGCAGGATATTGTTGATCCCTTTACAGATGAAATGCTTGCAAGGTTTGTCGTAGATAGTCATGCCAGATCCCAACCAAAGGGGGCTAACCTTGAAGACAGGGTTGCATCCGATGTGGATGATGATCCATTGGCTGCTGCTCGACAAGCTGACCCAGATGTATGTGTCCTTGCTATCTCAACCAAATGAAGAATTTTCTCTATTTTGTGGTTCTGACAGAATGTTAAATTGTCAGGTCCTTTCTCAAGACACCCTGAAGAAGTACATCACTTATGCTAAGCTGAATGTATTTCCCAAAATACATGATGCTGACCTGGACAAGATTAGCCATGTTTACGCTGAACTCCGACGCGAGTCCTCAGTAAGTTATTCTTCTTTGGTAGCCTTACATAGGGCTTCATGTGAACTAAACAAGTTTAGTTGTCTGTAGCATGTATTTCTTATTTGATGAAACCTGTAGCATGTATTTCTTAGCGCTTGGAATAGTTTTCAATTTTCTTTTGTTCTACTTCCCTTTGATCAGGCAAATCCATCTGAACACAATGATTCGTATTGGTGGTGTTGTTACCCGGCGATCTGGTGTATTTCCTCAGTTGCAGCAGGTGAAGTATGACTGTGGGAAATGTGGAACTGTCCTAGGCCCTTTCTTCCAGAACTCTTACACTGAAGTGAAAGTTGGATCATGCCCTGAATGCCAGTCCAAGGGGCCATTCACTGTCAATGTTGAGCAGGCAAGTTACCTGATTTTTTGTATCTTTTTCATTTTATGTGATATTGGTGCTTTTTTGTCTCTAAATAGGCTATTTAGTCCCAAGTTTTGTCTTTTTCAGTTCGTCTGACAATCAAACTATTTTCCATGCAGACTATATATAGGAATTACCAGAAACTCACTCTTCAAGAAAGCCCAGGAATTGTTCCTGCTGGCAGGCTTCCCAGATACAAGGAAGTAATACTTCTCAATGATCTGATTGATTGTGCTCGTCCAGGAGAAGAAATTGTATGTTTTCTTTGCTCTTCTGTTATTTTTTCCTTTATAAATTTTACTGTAGGCACCAAGTGATGTTCTGTACTTATCATTTTCAGGAGGTCACTGGGATATACACAAACAATTTTGACTTGTCTTTGAATACAAAGAATGGTTTCCCAGTTTTTGCCACAGTGGTGGAGGCGAACTACGTGGCCAAAAAGCAAGATCTTTTCTCTGCCTACAAATTAACTGACGAGGATAAGGCAGAGATTGAGAAGTTGTCAAAGGATCCAAGAATTGGGGAAAGGGTTTGTTACTCAACTCTTTAGTACATGATGGGAATATGATATCCTGATATGCACTATCTAACTTTGGCACTGCGTGTCTACAGATTGTCAAATCTATTGCACCATCCATTTATGGCCATGAAGATATTAAGACAGCTATTGCACTAGCTATGTTTGGTGGACAAGAGAAGAATGTGAAGGGGAAACATCGCCTAAGAGGTGATATTAATGTTCTCCTCCTAGGTGATCCAGGCACTGCAAAGTCACAGTTCCTCAAGTAAGGATGAAATCAATCATTTTTTTTTTTGGAGGAATGAAATCAATCATTTTCATTATTTGCCTCA
The DNA here is from genome assembly GCA_000970635.1 of Eragrostis tef. Taxonomy (NCBI): domain Eukaryota; kingdom Viridiplantae; phylum Streptophyta; class Magnoliopsida; order Poales; family Poaceae; genus Eragrostis; species Eragrostis tef. The sequence goes on along the minus strand of LAPY01003507.1, from coordinate 24,068 downwards.
GAATATGCAGCTAACTTGCATCTTGTAGGTATGTTGAGAAAACAGGACACAGAGCGGTATATACAACTGGCAAAGGTGCCTCCGCTGTTGGGCTCACCGCAGCAGTTCATAAGGATCCAGTCACGCGAGAGTGGACGCTTGAAGGAGGTGCATTGGTTCTTGCTGATAGGGGCATATGCCTTATTGATGAATTTGACAAGATGAATGACCAAGATAGGTATGTGATGACATTTAGACCCTCTGTACTGTTACTCTCAGCATCTAGATTTCCAACTTACCGAAATTTTGTTGTGATTGCTACAGAGTAAGTATTCATGAAGCCATGGAGCAACAAAGTATTAGTATATCAAAGGCGGGAATTGTCACATCTCTTCAGGCACGTTGCAGTGTTATTGCTGCAGCAAATCCCATTGGAGGAAGGTAACTTCAGTTACTTACATACGATGTAATACTAGTATTGTTACGAAAGTTACTGAATGTCCACATTTTGTCAGATATGATTCATCAAAGACATTCACTCAGAATGTTGAACTGACGGATCCCATTATTTCACGTTTTGATGTTCTCTGTGTGGTTAAGGTTCGGAGCTGATCTCTATGTATGAGATATTTGTCCAGTGATTGTTGTCAATCAATATTAAGCTTTTAAATTTGAAATGCAGGATATTGTTGATCCATTTACAGATGAAATGCTTGCAAGGTTTGTTGTAGATAGTCATGCCAGATCCCAACCAAAAGGGGCTAACCTTGAAGACAGGGTTGCATCCGATGTGGATGATGATCCATTGGCTGCTGCTCGACAAGCTGACCCAGATGTATGTGTCCTTGCTATCTCAACCAAATGAAGAATTTTCTCTATTTTGTGGTTCTGACAGAATGTTAAATTGTCAGGTCCTTTCTCAAGACACCCTGAAGAAGTACATCACTTATGCTAAGCTGAATGTGTTTCCCAAAATACATGATGCTGACCTGGACAAGATTAGCCATGTTTACGCTGAACTCCGACGCGAGTCCTCAGTAAGTTATTCTTCTTTGGTAGCCTTACATAGGGCTTCATGTGAACTAAATATCATAAGTGATACATATGAAAAGGAGAGTAATGTAGTTTCCAACTGTTTTTGCAGCATGGTCAAGGTGTCCCAATTGCAGTAAGGCATATAGAATCAATTATTCGAATGTCAGAGGCACATGCAAGGATGCATTTACGGAGCTATGTGTCTCAGGAAGATGTAGACATGGCCATCCGTGTCTTGCTGGACTCTTTCATTTCTACTCAGAAATTTGGTGTACAGAAAGCACTTCAAAAGGTAACTTTTGCTAATGTTAAAATGTTATATCACCAGTGTATATGTATTTGATTATTTACTTATGAAATGTGTCTGTTTCAACTTTCCTAAGCTACCAAATAATGCCGGTTCTGTCTGTAAATCGCATTGCTTATACATTCTTGTTGATCAATTAGGCTGATAGGTTGGATTCAATATGGTGACTTTGTTTTCCTACTCAGTCTAGATGTTCTGGAACTCTCAATTAATCTAGCAAATATCAACACACATTTCTGCTCTCCACAGAATTTCAGGAAATACATGACATTTAAGAAGGATTACAACGAGTTGCTCCTGCTCCTCCTGCGCACACTGGTCAAGGATGCGCTACACTTTGAAGAAGTAATACTAGTATTGTTACGAAAGTTACTGAATGTCCACATTTTGTCAGATATGATTCATCAAAGACATTCACTCAGAATGTTGAACTGACGGATCCCATTATTTCACGTTTTGATGTTCTCTGTGTGGTTAAGGTTCGGAGCTGATCTCTATGTATGAGATATTTGTCCAGTGATTGGGTGTCAATCAATATTAAGCTTTTAAATTTGAAATGCAGGATATTGTTGATCCATTTACAGATGAAATGCTTGCAAGGTTTGTTGTAGATAGTCATGCCAGATCCCAACCAAAAGGGGCTAACCTTGAAGACAGGGTTGCATCCGATGTGGATGATGATCCATTGGCTGCTGCTCGACAAGCTGACCCAGATGTATGTGTCCTTGCTATCTCAACCAAATGAAGAATTTTCTCTATTTTGTGGTTCTGACAGAATGTTAAATTGTCAGGTCCTTTCTCAAGACACCCTGAAGAAGTACATCACTTATGCTAAGCTGAATGTATTTCCCAAAATACATGATGCTGACCTGGACAAGATTAGCCATGTTTACGCTGAACTCCGACGCGAGTCCTCTGTAAGTTATTCTTCTTTGGTAGCCTTACATAGCGCTTCATGTGAACTAAATGTCATAAGTGATACATATGAAAAGGAGAGTAATGTAGTTTCCAACTGTTTTTGCAGCATGGTCAAGGTGTCCCAATTGCAGTAAGGCATATAGAATCAATTATTCGAATGTCAGAGGCACATGCAAGGATGCATTTACGGAGCTACGTGTCTCAGGAAGATGTAGACATGGCCATCCGTGTCTTGCTGGACTCTTTCATTTCTACTCAGAAATTTGGTGTACAGAAAGCACTTCAAAAGGTAACTTCTGCTAAATGTTAAAATGTTATATCACCAGTGTATATATGTATTTGATTGTATACTTGCTTATGAACTGTGTCTGTTTCAACTTTCCTAAGCTACCAAATAATGCCGGTTCTGTCTGTAAATCGCATTGCTTATACATTCTTGTTGATCAATTAGGCTGATAGGTTGGATTCAATATGGTGACTTTGTTTTCCTACTCAGTCTAGATGTTCTGGAACTCTCAATTAATATAGCAAATATCAACACACATTTCTGCTCTCCACAGAATTTCAGGAAATACATGACATTTAAGAAGGATTACAACGAGTTGCTCCTGCTCCTCCTGCGCACACTGGTCAAGGATGCGCTACACTTTGAAGAAATTGTGTCAGGATCAACCTCTCGCCTCACTCATGTTGAGGTCAAAGTGGAGGACCTGAAGAACAAGGTAAGCTATTGTGCAATGCTGCCATGCCTGTCCAAACTGCGCAGCCATCTCAACATCTGCATTCTGACTTGGCACGTCTGTTGGTGTACAGGCCCAAGAGTATGAGATCTACGACCTGAAGCCGTTCTTCTCCAGCGCGCACTTCCGGGACAACAGCTTCATCCTGGATGAAGGGCGTGGTATCATAAGGCATCCCCTCGCAGCACAATAAGTGACCAGCTTTCTTCCCGTACCCAGAAAAGAAATGAAGTGACCAGAATTCCCCTGTTGGGGCCCTGGGATGAACAAATTACAGGAATTTGTTACTAGGATTTAGCACTGGTCGGCTGTTATGTATGCTTTGCCTACCCACAACTGTGTCCTGTCGTTTTTACTGTATTAACATCCTAATTCGGAACTACTTTAAAGAGTGACTAACTTGTACTTTGTAGCCTACTGCCTCGTTATTGTGTTATACACCATCAAAGACTTGTTCAGGCTAAGCAATTGATATGCTTTCTCATTTATTCGTTAGCTTCAGTTCTGATATGCTGAACAAAATAGTGGGATCATTTCGTTTACTTGAATTGGTCTCCTGAATTTTGGGGTCTTTGGATGGGCCTAGTATGTAGTTTGGCCGGTAATCATGTCGAAAGATAAGAGAAATTTGGCAAATGCAGGCCCATTTTACTGATCAGACAAACGGATTGGCTATATGTAGATCGTTCTACACGAGTTAATATGTATAGATCACTTTGAGATTGCTTTGAGATTACTGCGAAGAAGAAATCTAAGGGTGTGCATGTTGGGGCATCACACGTGTCAGACATGTGGCGCGCTCTTATTGGCGTGGGTTCAGTGGCAGACAATTGAATTTGATTTCTAAACTTAAGAGACAATTTTCTTCCAAACTGTAAGTCTATTTTTGAATGAACCTACGTGTCTTTTGGAATTAATTTTACAAAATGAGATTCAATACGAAGATTTTTTTAGAATTTTTTAAAATTAAACTTTTTATCAACATTTTAGATGTATATGATCAATATTTCTTAGAAAAATGTTGACACGGTTTTTCGAATATGTTGACATAGGTTTTTGAAAATGTTAATATATCAATTTCAAAATGTTAAATGTATATGGAAATAAAAAATATTAGTACAATATAAAGAAAATAAAGGGGAAAAAATGCAAATCATTTGCTGGTTTACAAGCTGTTATTTGTAGAGTTTTCCAAACGAAGTTGTCATTTGTAAATGAATCTGCATATAGGAAGTCCTTCAGACAACGACGAAGCAAATGTCATGCTCCACCTCTTCGCCACCCACAGGAACAGCGCCATATTTTACTGAATCGGTAGGGAACATGACAACAAGAACCATTACGCAGCAACAACCATATGACATTTGTGAACCGTAAAAGGGTTATTACTGAAATTTCCGATTTTTTTAATAAAAATAAGTTATATTTCAACAAAATGAAAGTGACCTAACCTCTACACTTAAATGATGCATCTGGTCAAAACAAATAATACAAAGTTTTCACTACAGTAGAGACTCCATTTGCCACATAGAACGTACACACCTTGCCACCAAACATATGGTAAGCACAAAACTGATGGAAGTAGAGAAAAAAGCTTTTCAAAATACTCAAAGTAGAGTAAAAAGTCCGTCACCATATTACAACCTATTGCTAAATCTCAATCCATAATTAGCGAAGAACAAAACTTTTAATATTCAACCTGGTGTGCACAACAAACTTGTGAAACAATCATAAAGAAAGTATATGAATGTTTTTCCTTAAAAAAAAACTCGATCGGGGTCTGACGTCCCCTTGACATTATGTTAAGAAGGGGCCTATCAAAGCCTGGCCCGCAGTGGCTATAGTGCGGAGTACAAAGACCACCTCTAGTCAGAGGCGCACCAGTAAATGCATAAGCCGATCCTAGACTTTCTCTTGGTGTCATATATATTGGGTCTCAAACTCTGCAAACATTGATTTAGGTCCCTATATTTCCTAATTGTGTTATCTCTTTGTCTAGAATTCCTAAAACGCCGATGGCTGCTGGTAGCTTCTAATTGGGTACAATGTTTTATACTCTATTTCTCTCTGCACACTAGCATAATCATCACATTCCATGCCGGGGAACCTCCACAGACCCACAGAGCTGTTTTGTCACGCGTATGGGTACACCGAAGTGCATTCATCAACACATATGTAAAGTTTCAAAAATATTTGATTGGTTTCCTATTGCAAGAACATCATCTTAGAGGAAAAGCAAAATCATAGCCTTGCGCTATATATAGATAGCTAAGGTACAAAGCATGTTATTGCTTGCTTGCATTCTGATCGTTCCCTAGATAAGGGGAAATGAGAACCCTACTCATAGCTGCATCAGATTATTGCATTATCTTTCACACCCGCGTGGTATCCTCAAAGTTACAGAAGGCGGCTAAACTGGACCTTTCACTTCGCAACAACGAAATAATACCACAATTGGTCCATGTACTCATATTTTCGCAAAAAAAAAATGTTGTCAGATTGTGTCAGATCACCTGTTCTAAACTGAGCAAGCTAAACCATATGCACAACCGTGTGGTATGCATTGTGTGGTATCCATCTGTTCGAATCTTCAGTGGCCTAATGTAGGTTAAACCAAACAGAGGGTGAGCTGCCAAAGTCTTACAGGGTTAATCAGGAAGCACTCAACACCACACAGATATTATCGGTTGACATAAAAAACAAACAACAAAACGGTTCTCTATGATTATGTTTGGACATCTAGGGATCATAATCAGCGTTTCATTTGAGTCAACGGGGGACAAGTTTTCAGCAATCGATCAGACCAGGCCCGCCCTCCCAATAATAAGCACAGTAACCAGCAAGCAGAGGTGGTGGCCACCTCTATTAAATTGTGCCCTCTGAACTCTGACTCTTGATCCATATTCATTCACTCATAAGCTTTGGGTCATGTCCCCTTTCTCTCTCATATCATCACATTCCACATGTTAGTAACTTGAGCGCACATGAAGAGTGAGATTCCACCAAATAACTAAGGCCTCCTCGGAATGGAACTACAATTCTTTGAAGTTTGGGAGAACTGATCAATTCTTCTTTTTAACATTTTTTTTTCGTTACAAGCAAATCTGGTACTAGGAACTCTCCATTGGCAGGTGGTTGTATATAGAGGTACCATACGGAAACATAGGCTCCATTTCACGCTCTGTTAGCAATGTCTCTCGGTGATAGTTCTCTTGAACATATGGGCATCTATGTCCATAGTCCATACTTCCCTTCTGTGTGTAAACACAATTTTATACGTTCTGCTCTGTTGGTATGTGAGTTCCTGAATTTCTACCGGAACGATGTAATGAGATACCATGATTTGGCTGCCCTGGACTTATTTTTCTATTCCAATTAATCTTTTCTTTCCCTTCGAGAACAGGCTCGTTCCTTACGCAAGTCGAGCAGCTGCGGGAAAATATATACCAGAAAGTTGCTTCAATTCGAAGTTGCTGCAGTCAGCAGCTAACCTTTAAAGCATGCGCAGAAATGACAGGTTTAGCAGCATCCATGTGAAATAAATAGAACAACCAGATGATGGACTGCACTTATTATGGAGTACACTATATTTTCTACTAGTCTACAAGTACGTTTCGATGCGTCCTTAGGCACATTTCTGTCAAAGAGTAATTTACCATTATGCCTTTCTTAATTATAAACTGACTGTCCTAGTATAGTATTAACGTCATCTTTTTCAGTAATATTCAGAAACAATGCACAATCAATAATGTGAATGGAATCTGGAGGAATTCTTCATTACGAGCATACATGATTACATGTATTAAACCCGGGTTTGTTTGGAGGGAAAAGAAGAGGAAAAATTTGACTGACTTTGGATTCCTGGGAAATTAAAATTTTGTGATTTTTAAGGGTCAACTGTGAATGGCTTTATTAGAATTATGCGAGGATATGTATTTCCTGTACAAAGCAAAGAATTAAGGGTGAAAACGAACGATGTTGCAATCTTGAGGATGAAGCATGCATACTTCTTAAAGAGGATAGCGAAACGATGGACAAAACTAGCTCACGCTCACACGACAGCATAAACGAATCTGTATCGGACACATTATTGTTCGCTTCAGCATGAACAAACCACCACCTGTGTTGGGTAAATCCTACTACAAACACTACTACATTGTCCATATCCATATCGTATGACATACAAACCTCACCTTCTTACACTGTCCTCATCATGGTGATTAGGTGTAACACACGACGCCACAGCAGTACATTACCCAAGGACAAAATGCAAACCCTGATTAGGAATTCAGGATGTGGCGGTATATATATATTTTACTTCTTACCCTCCCATCACGGATGCAAGCAGGCCGTGCATCCTCCTGCCGCCACTGCCGGAGTGCCGCCCCCGGAAGCAGAGCGTTGACGTCGGCGACGACGCGACGCCGCCTTC
>LAPY01003507.1:701-16369 GCA_000970635.1 Eragrostis tef | reverse complement strand
AAGCAGAGCGTTGACGTCGGCGACGACGCGCCGCCGCCTTCTTCCTCATCATCGCCCCTCGACGTCGACGAGAACGACGACCGCGGGCTGACCAGAAACCTGTTCCTCCGGCTGCCATGCACCCCCTCCTTGGAGGACGGCATGGTGTGGCTCCGGCGCAGCTGCTTCGGGATGATGCTCTGCACGAAGCTGGCCGGCTTGGAGGAGGAGAGCAGCTTCTTGGACGACTGGGACTTGACGAACTTCATCTTGGCAGCCTTGTTACTGCTGTTGTTGTAGTAGGACGGCGGCGGCGTGAGCGGGGGAAGCTTGGCGTCGGAGACGGCGTTCTTGGGCGTGCCCGGCGCCGACTCCCACAAGAAGGGCACGGAGCCGGCGGAGGCGACGCCGTAGTAGACGCGAAAGGAGGGGTTGGAGACGGCGGCGTCCGGGGCGAGCAGGGCCATGGTCGCCTTCTCCTCCTGCATGGCGGCGCGGAGCGTCTTCTGCTGCTGCTGGCTTGAGCTCCTCGGGAGCAGCATCCTCGTCCTTTCTTTCTTGTCCAACATTGTCATTGTCTTTTGGCTCTTGTTGGAAGATCTGATGCGACGAAAGGGAGTTTGGAGGTCGAAGAGAGAAGGGGTGCTCTATGCTTTTCTAGCCAGAAGGGATGTACAAAAGTGACCTGATTGCCTGCTAATGGCTAGCCTAAGCTACTAGAAGAGATGTACTACCAGATACAGGGGGTGGGCTATGGATTGTGGTCTATAAATTCAGTGGCGGGTTTTTGGAACTTGTTTATTTTGAGTGAGAGAGAAAGTTCCTGGGCGGCAGGCAATGTGGTCCTGAGTGTCTCCTATGCAAACAGCACATGAGACCATTAGGCTTGTCTCTGACTTTGGGATTTAATAATCAAGCACTCCAATGGCACCAAAGCACATTATGGATGGAGAGGGAGAATCATGTCTTTTCTCAGTTTTAACAACAAGGCACCGATTTAATGAACTGTACACAGTATTTTTCTTTTCGTCTAATCATAATTCTCCATCCACTAAAATAATCTGTCACTCTTGCTTGCATGGTCAATGCGATCAACCGTCGAATTCAAATCTGGCCACGTTAATATGTTCCCTCGTTAGTTGTTGAGAGAAATAAATATAATCAACTGCAACTATAGACAGTTAGCTCAATTAAATATATAGGAAGAAAAACTTTGAATTGGATGCACAAAAGATGCACCACAAATGTACCATACAATGTTCTTAGGAGCTCTAGCAATTGTTAATTAGTTATTTTCAACTAGATTGTACTAATTTTTGCAACAAAAAAAACAAGATTATACTAAGTACCCTCTCCGTCTCAAAATACCTTGTTGCATCAGTTGATGAGGTGTAGATACGCAGCTCTGAAGACGTCGTCCACACCAACCTGAACGAGCGGCCGTATCCGGATACAGACTCCAATCGGGAAGAGAGACAGGAACGAAAAAAGAAAAAGAAACAAATGAGCGACACCTGAACGGATTGGGACTCGAACCCAGCTCGTATGGATGGAAATGAGGCGCCCCTACCCCTGGAACACGAAGCTTTTGATTCTTACAAACTATTCGACATCTATAAGTTCGAAAAGAATTCGCACATTTGAATTCAAGTCGAACTCAACCCAAATTGACGTGAAATCGACTCAAATTCAAATGGCAGAGGTCTGAAACTTTTGACTGACGATCCCTTTGAGACTTATTAAGTACTCCCTCTTTTATAAAATATTTGACGTCTTTGATTTTCAGACATCAACTTTGATCACTTGTCTTATTCAAATTTTTTGTGCAAATAACAAAACAAACATGTCATGGTTGAAGTATATCGAATGTTTAAACAAGTTATAAAAAAAACATTTGCGCAAAAAATTTGAATAAGACAAGCGATCAAACGTAATGTCTGAAAGTCAAAAGCGTCAAGTATTTCAAGACAGAGGGGGTAGCAAGCAGTTATCAGTTCAGTACTGAAAGTGGATTTGCCTTAAAATTAAAAAAAGGGAATTTACTTGTGAGTGGAGTTGGCAACAGAAGTGCTGGCCATTCTGGCAATAGTATATTATTGTTGTATACAGATGTAATTCATATACCAATATGTGTTATTTTTGGCTAATCTGCACGTATGATTTCAAGCCTAGTTGTTTCATACACTAGTACTCCCTCCATTTCAAACATGAACGTGCGGCCTGATTCTATGTGTCCAAGGCTCGAAAGACAAATTCTCCATATTGATACTTTTTTTTACTGCACCTATCTCACGACAATTAAACTATAATATGATTATGTGATTTCAAATAAGAACCCATGAACCAAATTGTATCACGTTGTTACAAATTGTTGATTGAATATAGAGCTTGAGAATTTAAAACTAGGCCGCACCTCAATAAAAAAATGGATGCAGTGATAAAAAAGTTTTGTAATCTGACCTTCAGAGCTGAATATTATTGAAGGGCATTTTTATTGTAGTCCCTTGTCCCAAGTCCCAACTCTCTTTCGCCCTAGGATGGCACTTTCAAGAACAAGGATGGAAACAGTTTCCAAAATTAAAAAAAAAGAAAATAAAAATAAAAAGTAGTTAATTATGGAAAGCCTTGCACCCAAGATTTTATTTTTTGCCTTGAGATCTACTCAAATGGACGCTCACTGTTATTTGGGACTGCCTAAAAAGAGTCTTTTTAAAAGGGAACTAAACGCGCTTCATGCTGCTGCTTCAGAACTTGCAGATATGGATTAAACAGTACAAAAGAGGATCCTCACGTAAGCATCGATGAATAAAGCCCCTAATAAGCAAGATACTCCCTCCACGTCCCTAAAGGATGTCGTTTTAGACATTGACACGGTCTCTAAAACATAACTTTGACTATTACTTTTTTCTATATAATACTTATATTATATAGTTAAAGTGTACTTTTATGAAACCATATTTTGGTACAAATCAAATCATCATTTTTCATGTTTCTAAACTTACACATAACTAAATATTTGTAAGTCGTCAAAGTTTAAAATGTTTGACTTCGGACAATCTCAAATCGGCTTGTTTTATGACCCTGGAGGGAGTAAGCAATAGTAAGTAGTCAGCTGAACACGCCTCGGGCAGTCCATGCAGATGAGAACTTGTTTGAATGTATTTTAATACTGCATTTTTACTGAAAATTTAGGACAACATGCTTGTTTCAAAAATGAGCTAAACATTTTTTTTCAACATCATTAAGAGTAGCATTTGTGTGTGAAAATAAAAGGAACTTAAGATGGCTAGAAAATCTGTGGTTAGTATACTTCAGCACGTTTCGTGTTTTGACTAGTATAAGTATACGTGAAAATGTCAGTTTACGACGAACAAGCATGTGTAGTATATTTCTAATAAGAAATCAAACATTCCTATAATTGATAATTCATCAAAAAAACAATTTCAAACTTATGTTTCTGACCCCGGCCATTTACATAAATGCCTCAAATTCAATTAATGGTGCAGTCCTGTGGAGCAGTACTACATCTACAAAAACGTTTTACAATATTCCCACGAAATGCTGACGTGTCAAAACATGGTTGGTTGCATGATTTAATATTAGCATAATTCAAGGAGACACTTGCTAAATTCACTCACACGTCAGCATCACTTGCTATAAATTCATTGTCACGTCAATATTTTGTGGGATTTTTGTAAAACTTTTTAAACGTAGCATTACTCCAGTCCTGTGTGTGCCCAATTTAAATTTGCAGTATCCAATCCAGATTAAATTCCTTAAATTTTGTTCTTGGCTGTTTACTTTTAAGGTCTACACATATTTCTAGTTACATGCATGGAATATATATCATTAGCCGTTATTTGAAAGATGTCTTCTAAGCATCAATATAACTAGTGTACTAGTGTATTAAAATAAACTGGTGATACACAACTGGTACTTTTCTACAATCATAATGTTATTGTTATCAGTAAGGTTATGAAATTGGACCCCAGAAAATTTAAGACAGTAATATATGTACAGTGGGATATTAGAGATGTTTTGGAAAATCATTGCATAGAAATTAAATAACTGTAATGTGAACGAACGACTGAAGAGAGTTCAAGTTTCACACAGAAAATACATGGCCAGGCTTCTTCATCACTTGATGTGACCATGCATGCTGCTGAAAAACTTGGCTGGCCTAATTAACTTCAGAATAAGACAATACGAAAGTGAAATAAAGTACCAAGAACAGTAATTGGTAGGGTGGCACGTATGGCATGCATGAAAGCAGTGTGTGATGTCATTCGTCGTGTTCTTGAAGGCTAGCATTCAGCACCTAGGCCTGACGATGTTTACTTTATTATGACTTTATGCCAATATATGCGTGCCAAAACCTTTAAGGGTATACACGTAGATGAAACTTGAAGCAGAGAAGAAGACTTTGGAAGAGGTGGCCTGGTAGGTGCATGATCTATCCTTTCTTTCACTTCCTTATTTTGCACTCAAAATTGCGAGGTAATACTAGCTTGAAAGTCGGGGAACTCTAGTAACATGGTATAGTTCATTCGTAGTTCCAAGCAAAGGACACTGCTTTTCGTACACAGGTCGGTAAAAGGGCGAGAGATAATAACTTAATAAGACGATATAAGCTAGGGCAAGTGATTTGTAGTTGACACCACTTTGTCAATCAATGGAAAGGTTGATAGCCTTGCTAATTATATATGTGGCTCTCTTTCTAAAGTTTATCCATGACAATTACTCTTAGTCACTAGCCTGTAAAACGCATATGTTGATGTCAAAGTGTGGTTCTAAAAAACAAGACCTAATGGTTGTCGCAAGCTAGGGATAGCATAATTAAATGAGAAAAGACTAATTTACGTTAAGTACATCGACAAGCAAAGCAAAGTTAGAAAGAACTTGAGCGGCAATGCTCAGAGTCAGAGGTGCCCAGCCAACAAGCATCAGGCATGTGATGTCATGACTTCTTGTATGCTGATTGTGAGAGCCATTGATGACAGCACTGCTCATGCACCGTTATTGAAAGATATATCTGGACTTCTCACCATACCAATATAAATATTGTCAATAAAAAATAAATACTTCCTCCGTTCTTTAATAATTGACACTATTGACTTTTAGCGTCTCAACTTTGACCATTATTTTTTTATTAATGCATAATTAAACTCTCATAAACATATTGTGTTACTAAAATACTATGTACACCACATCTATGAATCATATGTTTATTTTATGTAACTAAGTATTTTAAAAGTTATTAAACAGTCAAAGTGTGAATAGTAAGGTCAATAGTGTCAGTTATTTAAAAACGGAGGAACTATGATCTTCTCAATCTGCATAGACATTTAGTTTTCCTGCTGGAATATTATTTTTAATGCACATTCCGGTTTCTAAAAAATTTAGTTTGCCTGCCATGCCAGCCATGCCATGAAACCCCATCAATCAATAAATTCTCATTAAAAAAAACCATAAATCACTAGAAATCTGAAGTGTATAGATATTGATGCTTGCTTGGAGAAAATACTTGTTGTAGGATAAGTCATTAATCAATCGTGAGTTAATTCACAAAAAAATTAATCAATAGCGAGTCATTAATCATATTATTGTTGCTGCCAATTTAAGTATATGATATATATGGTATTCATGAAATCAAGACATTTTTATTACCTTATACCCGCTAGTTCCATTAATATTCCACGTACGTATTCCTAAAAGAATATTGCAAAATGTAAACCCAGTATATTAATATCCACTGTACCCAAGAAAGATGCTTTGTAGCAATTCAAGATGAGGCAACTTGTGCGTATGTTTTTCAATTATACGACGATCGGTCAACTAGATCAAACCCTGTGAGGTAAGCGAAGTCGTGCACATTACAAAAAGTTAGTATTGCAGAAGAGGAACTTTGGGGGTGTTGCATTGAGAAAAGACATCGAAAGCTGGCTACCGTGGAGGCACTTACAGTCAGAGTACAACTCTGAAAGAGGACACATTTTCTTGTGGAACCAGGATTCGATCCGTAACAGGTTCCCACCTCTACTTGGAGGTTTAATTTATGGCTGCGCCATCACAACGTTCATTCTAGCCTTGTGAAAAATGATATTCTAATTATTTTCACACTAGAATAATTAAGAAAATTATATTGTTTCAATAATTATTTTCTATATTTGCATAATTATTCTTCAGGTTCGATAACCTGATAATAATATGACTGTGATTATGACTCACATCCGCACATTGTTCACCAGTAATATGGTAAAATATCGGTGATGCTTTTCAACGAGCTGAGCCCATGTGAGTCTATTAATTTGACTGCATTTTCTAGATATAAGATCACCAAGGGAGCGTGCAAGGAGGGATTTGGAGATGTTTTGTCAACTCTAGACAGGTTGCATTTCGTCAAACCTCTAGATCCTCTACCATCATCTGCAAAAAATTATCAAAACCTTTATAGGTCGCTACTCTGTATCCAAAGCAATCATGCATTTATTTGTATACGAAAGAAATCAAAGGCTTTGGCCTTCGGGTAACCTGGAAGTTGATCAAACCATATGCATGTACGTATTTTCCTTTCAAATCTCGTACTTTTAGAGGATATGCGATTTGTGGGCGAGGACTATAGGGTTATAGATAATAGCTCTTGGACTGCTCCACCATTCGTACTTTGTGTCCATGCGGGCTTTCAGGTTCAATTTTTGAACAAATGATTTTTTTCCCTTTTCATTTTTTTTTGAGCACATTCCTCTCTTCATTTGAGAATGAAATTAGGAGTTTAGCTAATAGGGCCGGAACTGCACATTGACGAGCATGAACGAGCAGACGACATTATCTAGCCCAATAAGACCCATCTCGTAGTTACTGGGCTCAGTTCCGAGAGGAAGCGACCCACAAGTCCATAAATACTTGTTGTAGGATAAGTCATTAATCAATCGTGAGTTAATTCACAAAAAAATTAATCAATAGCGAGTCATTAATCATATTATTGTTGCTGCCAATTTAAGTATATGATATATATGGTATTCATGAAATCAAGACATTTTTATTACCTTATACCCGCTAGTTCCATTAATATTCCACGTACGTATTCCTAAAAGAATATTGCAAAATGTAAACCCAGTATATTAATATCCACTGTACCCAAGAAAGATGCTTTGTAGCAATTCAAGATGAGGCAACTTGTGCGTATGTTTTTCAATTATACGACGATCGGTCAACTAGATCAAACCCTGTGAGGTAAGCGAAGTCGTGCACATTACAAAAAGTTAGTATTGCAGAAGAGGAACTTTGGGGGTGTTGCATTGAGAAAAGACATCGAAAGCTGGCTACCGTGGAGGCACTTACAGTCAGAGTACAACTCTGAAAGAGGACACATTTTCTTGTGGAACCAGGATTCGATCCGTAACAGGTTCCCACCTCTACTTGGAGGTTTAATTTATGGCTGCGCCATCACAACGTTCATTCTAGCCTTGTGAAAAATGATATTCTAATTATTTTCACACTAGAATAATTAAGAAAATTATATTGTTTCAATAATTATTTTCTATATTTGCATAATTATTCTTCAGGTTCGATAACCTGATAATAATATGACTGTGATTATGACTCACATCCGCACATTGTTCACCAGTAATATGGTAAAATATCGGTGATGCTTTTCAACGAGCTGAGCCCATGTGAGTCTATTAATTTGACTGCATTTTCTAGATATAAGATCACCAAGGGAGCGTGCAAGGAGGGATTTGGAGATGTTTTGTCAACTCTAGACAGGTTGCATTTCGTCAAACCTCTAGATCCTCTACCATCATCTGCAAAAAATTATCAAAACCTTTATAGGTCGCTACTCTGTATCCAAAGCAATCATGCATTTATTTGTATACGAAAGAAATCAAAGGCTTTGGCCTTCGGGTAACCTGGAAGTTGATCAAACCATATGCATGTACGTATTTTCCTTTCAAATCTCGTACTTTTAGAGGATATGCGATTTGTGGGCGAGGACTATAGGGTTATAGATAATAGCTCTTGGACTGCTCCACCATTCGTACTTTGTGTCCATGCGGGCTTTCAGGTTCAATTTTTGAACAAATGATTTTTTTCCCTTTTCATTTTTTTTTGAGCACATTCCTCTCTTCATTTGAGAATGAAATTAGGAGTTTAGCTAATAGGGCCGGAACTGCACATTGACGAGCATGAACGAGCAGACGACATTATCTAGCCCAATAAGACCCATCTCGTAGTTACTGGGCTCAGTTCCGAGAGGAAGCGACCCACAAGTCCATCCATCTTCCCCTCAAAAATAATAATAATAATAATAATAAAAAATAAACAACTCCATCCGTCTGGTCAACGCCGCCCTGTATCAAATCCACATCTCTGCTCTTCTCGCTGCCACTTCTCTCTCTCTCTCTACGGTACGGTCTACGCCGCCGCTCCCGCTTGGCGTCCGGCATCTGACGCGCCTCCCAGTCCTCTCCGCTGCTGCCTGCTGGCCGTCTAGGGATCCTAATCTGAACGTACGAGGTGATCGCCAGAAGCTTTTGTTTTGCTTGCTCTCTTATCTTCTCCGGTACTACATGGAATCAATTTGGCCTTATTGAATTTCTCAGGCACTAGTCTTAAATCCTCCTCTTTAACTAGTGATAACTTGCTTGTTACTTTCTTTTCCGAGAGAAAGATTTGTGTCTTTTTGGGTACTTCTCTGCTAATAGGTTTTGAGTACTTTGCCCTAAATTGAATGGTTAATCCAATGGTGTAGAAACAATAGTTGGCAATTGTCTCCACTGCTCTAGAAAGAAAATAAAACATTGTCATGGAGTTAATCGGAAATGCAGGGAGCTAACCACCAGTATCATCCATCAGTGATTTGAAACATGTGCAAATATTTTATCTGATGCAGGGAGAATACATCACTTAACTGAAGCATGACTATCAACTCTGCTTATCATTGAGAAGATAAATCCTAAATCGAATTTTGAACTAATCTGGCTATGTATTTACCTTTTGTGAAATTTTTCTGCTAACAAAAGAGGAATACAATTAAAAGGATTCCTAGATATTTGTCTCTGAAAAGAATTGTTTGTATCTTATTTTCTGGCTGTCATTTCTTATATGCATTATCTTCAAGGTTGTTACCAATAAATTGAACCATGACTATGTATTCTGTATTGAATTGTTATTTATAACTCATGGATGTTACAGACTAAATGGGCTCACGTGTTCGAGTTATGTTCTTCATGAGCATTTTGCTCAGTACTACTGCAAGCTTGTCCTTGGATGATACTGGTGCGTGATTTTTCATATGCAATCATGTATCCCGTACAAGCTGTACATAGCTGATATTCATTATTATATCTACTTCCTAAAAATAGAATTTTGGTTGTATGCTGAATGATCATACAGTTTGGGATCAACAAGAAAATAATGCAGCGTTATTACAAACATTAATCCCCTATTTGAGAGGCAAACAGATGAAACAAAAAAAAATTATTTGGACTGATCTGCATCTTTACTCTCCTCTCACTGTTCTCCCTTCCTTTCTGTTCTCAGCTGCAGCCATAGAATTCTCTGATGGAATGCTTCATTGGGTATTTTCTCCTGATGTTCAACAAACCTGTCTCACTACTATATTATTTTTTTATGGAAATTCCCTATGCATATTTGTAGGGAATCAGCAAGTGATAGTTTTCATCAGATATAAAAAGACAGTTAGCAATTAGCATATTTTTAGGGCACAATTTGCATACTTGCTACAAATGCTGAAAAAATAATTACCGAGTTTTCATGCTACTGTTTTTTTAGTGTGCTAAACGCCATATCTCTGACATTCATCCTTGATTTAAAGTAAGTTGCCATTTCTCATTTTGTTTTTCTATCGTAGCAGATGTAAGGACTCGAAATGTGGGCACAACGTCTCTGACAATGAAGGAAAACCCACAATTCTGCCAACTTTGTGAGGAGTTCGCCACAGAAGCGCTCTTCTATCTTAAGGAAAATGAGACCCAGACTGAAATCATTAATACACTGCACCAAGCTTGTTCAAAGCTTCATTCTTTTAAGTTGGAGGTATCGTTGTTTCTCCCTGCCTTGTACTTCAGTATATACCTCCATTTTATGAGGTCACATTGCTGCTTCATTACAATACCTTTCTCTGTGGATTCACTTCTGGCAGTGCGCAAGATTGGTCGACTATTACGCCCCTCTTTTCTTCACAAAAATTGCTAATTTAAGCCCTGAAGAATTTTGTGTGTCTGTAAGTTTCTGTGGGAAGGTAGCGCTTATTCGTCTCCCAAGACATGAAGATACTTGCACTCTTTGCCATGAGGTTGTCAATGAGATCGTTACCGATCTTGAAGATCCAGATATGGAGGTATTTATTTCTTGTACTTGCTACACTTCAGTTTAATCTACTTTATGTTTTTTGTTTCTTCATTGTTGAGGGGCCAAGATATCTTTCCTCTGAATCTCATTTATTATAAACTCACTACATGGAAGTTATGAAGAGCTTCCTTATCTTGGTGTATGTGTACGTTTGAAACACACTGCATAGGCGCATCAACATTTAGCATGGATTCAGGAGACGTAAGCATGACTTCTTCTAGATGATGGCATAGTGAATAATTTATTTAAGAAGTAACCGATCATGATTACAGATGCATTATTCTCTCGAGTCTTGTGTGTAGTGTGTATGGCAAATATGATTCATTAGGAGTTACCAAGTTAGGTACTTCCGGCGCTGTAAAATATATTCATGTTTCTAACACCGAATTTGAGTGAGCATGTACGTGATGGAGTCATATAGGCCTTTACGCACGAGTTTGGGCAGTAATGTGGCAACTCTTTCTCAGTGCTCTGTATGAATTGTCTGCTCTAACTTGTGCACTGGTGCTGTGGTGCATCATGATAATCTGGTGCTACTGTGCAAGGTTCCTGCTATAGGAAGTAGTTCATTTGCCAGTTAGATAGTCATGTCATCATATATAGAGCCTGTTCCTATGTCCGGATTGGTGGTAAAGAGGTTTGTATGCTATAATTACAATGTGCTAAATCTGGTACGGTTTTTTTCTCTTTCTTTTTTTCCGGTAGCCAAATTCAGTCTGTTAGTTTTCCATTAACTGTCCTGTGGTCCCTTAGGATTACACTCCTGAAAGATTGCTATGATGCTCTTCTATGAGGGTGTAACCCATTAGCCGTCCCAACTGCTAGTTAAGAATGAGCAGCTGAATGCATTTATACATTTGAGTAGTTAACAGTTCTGCTATAATTGCTGTGTTAGATTGCTTGGGCTTAGGAATATCAGTCTGATATACTCATATTGCTCTAGCACCAATCTGGAATGATAGTGGAGGCGAGCTCGGATACAGAGATAGATGGTTTTGTTTGGATTAGGTTAGGGGGCATGGATAGGATCCATCTGAATCGCCCTCATGTCGATGCAATTGATCTTCCTTCAGTTTAACTGCTTTGTGTACTAGTCAATGTGATCCATATTTTGTTGTGTTATATAGGATTCGTTTGTCCAGATCATAGACACTGCCTTTTTCCATGTAAGCTTTACCTGGTCAGGTTGCCTGGCCTATGACAAGTTATAGTCTTTTACAGCAGTGAAGATGTTTCTTGCACAAAATCTTTCTGCATGATCTTTCTTACAGAGACAATCTCTGGCATGCCCGATCTTTCTTCTTCTTTATTCTTTGCACTCTTTTCTGACTAAACAATACTGGGATTTCCACTTACAGTGACATTCGCGCTGCATTCTAGATTCAAATTGATACTTTCACAATAAATGCATGTTCATATTGTTTCTTCTTTATTTTTGTCTGCTAAGGTCATAACAATGGTTCTTTCATTTACTGAAAATAACTTTTATCTGAAACAAGAAACGAAACTTATGCCTTTTTCCGGTTACCTTTGACAGTTCAAGATAATCGAGATACTTCTAAAAGGATGCAACAATACAGAGAATTTTGTACAAAAGGTAAGAAATTAACGCTCTCAATATTGAGCTAAAGTCACTTTTCGAATTTTTTTTTATTTTTTCACTTTTCGAAAAAAATATTGAGCTAAAGTTACTTCCAACTCGATATGATTGTTTCTGAAACGTGGCACTTCTCCAATTCAGTGTAAGCGGTTGATCATCCAAAACACACCGGTCATACTAGAGCAAATCAAGAAGTTCCTCAAGAAGAAGGATTTCTGCAACTCTATCCATGTCTGTGGAGGTAAAACTGCTCATGCTGGATCGCAAGTCCTTAGAAGCCTCTCCACGGCCTGAACTTCCAGAACCTGTCTATGCAGTCCGCACAACAGAATATCGGTGGTGGTGTACATTATTTATTGACGGTTAAGGGTGTACATATGAAAATAAGTTCACAACTTCGTGAATATTCCTGGGCAACAAACTCTAAAAACATTTGTATTTACATGTGTAGAAAACAAATCCACTGTAAAGGTAAAAGGGCCTCCACACGAAGTTGATTCATGATTGTTTCTGTAAGCACGATCATGTATAATTGAATTGTATATCATTGTAAGGATTATATTATTTGATGTATATGCAAAAGTGAAAGTGAAACATTGTTACTTCAGAGCAGACTTATCTGATGCTTGAAAAAACAACGAGTCTAGTATGTTGCAGACCAAGCAGCATTTTTTCAGTGATGACAGATGGACAAAAATTGTCCTGATAGCCTAGCTTTTCATACTGTTTTGATTTAAAGACCTATTTAGAACGCATGAACACATGAATCATATAGAAATTTCACAAGAAACAATTTAGTTTTGCAAGAAATCGTAGGATCCGAGAGGATTTCACGCAATTCAAAGTGACCTATTAATATGAAATTGGGTTGTGCTTTCCTTAACTCATACTATATTAGCAGCAATTTCGATCCGTTTCTTTTCCACGCAGAGACTATTTGGACTGTCCTAACTCCTAATTCTAAGTCGTAATAATCCTCTTACTCTTTAAAAATTCCTAACATGCATGTGTGATAACATGTGCATCCAATCAACACAATCCTATCAATAATTGTTTCTATTGTATTGGTGAGCAGAGTCACGAACAGAAGAACATCTCATCACTTATTTCCATTATTGGAGTATTCATCATGACCGTAGTGGACAGAAGTCGTTTTCAGACCATGAATAATGTTAGCTTCATTATTGTTGCTGCTTGCCTTTCACGCGATTTGTTTTCCTAGCCACTCGTCCTGGCCACGCAGTCTGACAGCTAAAGGTTTCCGTTTGATAGGCAGCGACGATCCGTCCATGCGCCCTGATGATAAGAACGACAAGTTATTGTTCCACTGGTTGCTGCACGATACATAATTTGACTATCTTTTCCCAGCCAAGGGAGTATGTGGCCGGATAAGATAGTCAAATTTATATTCTTGGCTGGGGAAAATCCCTTCAAAACAAATATACCATCATACCTTGCAGTTGGGAAATTTGGGATGGAATCGGAGCTATTTGTGGGTATCTGTGGATCTCCTCTAGTTAAGGAAAACGAACAAAGTAGGAGGAGCGCCCACAGTTCGTTTGGAGTTGCCGTATGCTTGAAACGAACTAAGTAATGCCTTTCACATAGAGAAATATCTCTGTACCTCATTTTCCTCAACAATAGAAGATCCATGGGGACCCATAGGTCACTCCAGTTAGAATTGTGATTATACCTTGATGCTATAGGTTTCAATTCTGGAGGGACTTCAGCGACGTATAATTAACTTACCAAGTGGTTTGTTAATAGCCACGCACGGTGATTCACCAAAGTGAAATGCGCGCCTTTTCTTGTGAAAGAAAAAGCCAACAATAAATGTAGCTGTGACCCACGCGAGCAAATTGATGAACGGCGAATCCTGTCACGCTCTGCCGACGTGGACTTATAGACGTGCGTTTGGAGCACAAGTTTCGTCAGAAACTCATGACAGTCGGCATGGCGTCACGACGTGAATCTTCGACCGAATCACCGGTGGACCTAACACCAATAATGCCATTTTCTTATGCGTTTGTGTCCCTGTCAGACCAAACGCACGACGCGAGGTGATGAACTGGTGATTTGTAGGGATGTCTTGGATGCGAAAGATGCCACATATATAACTTGCATAAACGAGATTGCCGGTGCAGATACATATTTCTTTAAAGTATGTGGAGTGGTATCTGTTCCTGTATTTTTGCACTTTATGAAGAGTAGTCTACTGGTGCATTTGGATCGGATATTTTTCTTAGCGTCAATTGGAGGAGACGAGCCAAATGATGACCCCCGTTTCTTGGTTGAGTTCTAGTACCATTCGGAAAACACTGAGGAATTTTTAATTTTTTTTAGCTTTAGCAGTAAAAAGTAGCTAGAGTGAAACTTTTTATTGTGCTAATAATGATATCAAGGCGTTGATAGTTGCTTCACTAGCTATATCGATCTTGTAGCATCTTGTACGCCACCGATAAATTTGCAAAACCTTTATATGCAATCGTTGTGTTTATAACACGTGGAGGCTTTGATCCCACCATAGTAACTGACAGCGAGTGATTAGGTTTTTTATATCCACTGGCATATATAGAAGGGATTATTTCTAGTTTAAACTAGGTAAGCAAGTGAACATAAATTTTCTTGCTGTTTACATACAATAAACAACTTTGGTATTTTTTTATGTGTGCATGTACTCCATCCTAAAAACAGGCCCACCGCAAAGGACTCCACATTTTCTAATAACAGCTAGATGAAATGGATTCTCCCCAAAGATATAATTCCATGAACTTTGTTGAACGAATCCTCTCAAAACCAATACCCTACCAGTTCGCCCAGTATTTAGCTCCTAATTTATCGCTATGAGATGCAGTGAACGTAGTGTATTACCAACAATACAATTTGTTTAACTCTATAGTATTTCAAAAGTACTCAAGTGCCAAACTTGGTTAGGTTCCTTGTAGTGGAACCAACCTACACAGGATCGAGTCTCAGCTTAAAATTAGCACACGGTTTTCATTGACATATGCAACCTCGTCTTGTCGACAACGTAACGTTAATAGTGACTTTGTGAATCTTAAAATCAACCGGTCGTAGGGTTTCCTACTATGTTATGTTTGAAAGAAAAATAAAAGATGAGTCCTCAAATGTACTGACTAACTACCTACAACAAAAACTCGCAACAATTATTTAGTCTGACTGTAGAAGCTCACAATTGTCAAGCCAGCAAAGACAGTACTCGTCCTTGCCACCGTCAAAATAGTGTGACCACACTTTTTATCAAAAAAAAGGGAATTACTCCATCTCAGGTGACTGAGATCGGGTTGTTGTCTCAGTCACATTTTCTGGCCGCGCGATGACGATCCGACGACGCTGAGTTGGTTGTTCGGTTTGTAACATGTCGAAGTGTTGCGGTGCGTTGTGCGGTGCATCGCGGGTCCGCTATCGGGCGCTCCGGTCTTAACGGGTTGGCACCGACGATTCCTTTTCCGAGTTCGAGAGCAGCTCGTTCCTCTTCGTCCTCGACTCGACTCGACTCTCTTCCGGTCGCGTTGGGTGGCAGGGGAAAGGTGAGGCTGCGGCGGCTGCGACGGCGACCGCGATGGAGACGAGGGAGGCAGCGCGGGGAAGGAGGATGCTTCCCGGCGTCGAGGAGGCGAGTGGGGCCGCGCCGAGCGAGGAGGAGGCGACCGGGCGGGCCGCGAGCGAGGAGGAGGCGACCGGAGCCGTGCCG
>LAPY01003506.1:14477-30878 GCA_000970635.1 Eragrostis tef | reverse complement strand
TAAAAACCCCCCCCCCCCCCCAAATTTTTTATGCTGCTCCTTGTGCAAAAACTGTCATTGTGATACAGAATCAGTACCCTCATCCTAACCTTTGTTTTGATTAAAAGGTTAACACCAAGACGACCGAATCAGAATCTCTGACCATCAGATTCAATGCAGATCGAGGATGCCATTTCCAACGAGACGAAAAACAAATTCAAGTCTTTAAAACTTGCATAAGCATACTTGGGTTTGCCCTCAGAGATCAGAATCTGTACCGAATCTAGTATTAGTAACATGCAAGTTGACAAATTTGCCTGTGACAAAGGCGTGAAAAAATCCAAGAAAATTTTCTACAAAGGGAGGGAGCATGCAGCGGAAAAGCACACAAACCTTCAGATTTTGACACAATTTCTGGTCGGAGAAACGAAAGAAATTTCAGCAGGGGTAGTACGTAATGCAAAAATTTACAATAACAAGAGATCCCCATTTGACCACGACTCAGATGTGCAAAAATTCGAGGAAACAGGTAATGTAGTGAAGCAGCAAAATGTCAGATAACCTGATACATGTTTCAGTGGGAGAAATAAAAACAAGAAATTTATGCACTCAATCATGCCTAAAACTTGAAGGTTCCAATATGCGATCTATGCTGTTCTTAAGTTTATCCAAAATTCAATGGACAGGTTTTGATCCAATACCAAAATGACTCTATATAAAAATGGTTTCAGTGCAAACTAAAATGATTATAGAACCTAGTCTAGTTCATTTGGTTGAACTAAAGAGGGTTGGAGGTTACCCTAAGGGTCACCTATTTACACACCTAATAGAACCCTGGACGCTATGGACCCTTCAACTTTGAACTTGTTCAAAACAACCGATACATGCCGGCATGCCACCACCATTCTATAAAAACACGTGCACTGAAACGGTACAGTCAACGCACATGTCGGAGATATTTTCTTCAGCTTGACAATATGTTTAATACAACTTCCAGGGAAAAGCATAGCAAACTTGTTGCTTTAGACCCTGTATCAACAGGATGCGAAGTGCATGAAGTAACGTACAATAAGCACCAGACATACTGGAAATTGGACATACCGCGTCCTCGACCAGCATAAGGTTTTAGTTGTTGAATGTTCAGAAACACAGAAATACAACGAGCATAAGCAGCGCGTATCACGAAGTCACATTAACAGGCATGCATGCCGCCAAAGTGGCCAGTTGAGCAACCCATGGGTGAAGAAAAAGTAATTTAATTATCATTCATATGATTGTGGATCGTCATGACTCAATCTGTGGACTACGTTAACGGTTTGTCTACCATATATTTCGATGATTATCACCCAGTTGATAGTTGCAGTCTTGCAGGTCATTGTGCGAGACTAAGAGGAAAAGGCGACGAAATGGAGTTCACATGTTCTGCTGGTATTCAAGAACCGCAGACTGAAGAAGTGGTATGAAGTTATCGTGCAATTTGTTTGGGCAGCAGACAACATTTAATCTGGTCGATCGGTCAGATGCAATAGGTTATGGACATGAACAAATGCCAGGTATATAGGTATATACATAAAAATATTTATCTGGGGCCCAATTCAAATGTCTAAATCGGACATACCTACCACCCAAAATGCTTGATATTTCCATTAAAAAATGGATATCATTGCACTATCTCAGGCTGAACCCAATTCAAAATGTCCTCACACATTGGACCCAATTTACACGTGGTCCTTATGACTCATTAGATGTGGTTCTAAAACTCTGCAAAACTGGTCAGTACGACACGACAACACATTGTGAGGTCCAAGCAATCAAATACTGCTACAATTTGCTACAGCAAGTTCCAAACAGACGGCCCAAGAGGAATCAATCAAAATCACAATGTTTTCTGCAACATTGCATGTTCTTAGGTCATGACCTGTCTCTCTTGCCAGCTTGAATTGATAGCCTCACCTAACCTGCATGCTTATCTTTTCTCTTGCCTATAAATCCATCATCACAGAACCAGCACTTCATCGGTACATCAACCATCAACAAGCCAATCAATACAACTAACTTAAGACCACCTAACACAAAGGTTCGTTCGTCTCTGAAGTTTCATCCAAGAGAGAGTAGAAGCAAACCAGCCATGGTCAATACCAAGGGACTTGTTCAAATGGCGAAGAAGTGGCAAAGAATGGCGGCCCTGGCCAGGAAGCGGCTTACATCGACACCTGCCAAAGAAATCGAAGAATCGAGCGGCCCGTCTACTTGGATAGCCGGCAAGAACCACTTTATCGTGTATTCGGCGGACGGGAGGCGGTTCGAAGTCCCGCTGGAGTACCTTGGCACTAAGGTCTTTGGCGAGCTACTGAGACAATCTCAGGAGGAATTCGGTTTCTCAAGCAACGATGGCAGGATCACACTACCGTGTGACGCAACAGTGATGGAGTACATGATGTGTTTGCTCAGGAGAGATGGCTCTGAAGAGGTTGAAAGGGCGCTCTTGGCCTCCATGGTCAGGCCTTGCAGCTACGGAAGCAATGGCTTTGTTCAAACCGTGGGAAGCAGCCGGCCAATTGTTGTTTCTAGCTTCTGAAAATAGGCGCTTAGCGAGCAGCCGTTATGGTAGTATAGATTTTTTCTTGTTTCTTTGACCAAAATGTAAATAGTTATATGTGGAAGATTGGTAAAATGAGGTTATTGTCAGAAAAACAAATGAAACTGAGATATAGTAGACTGCAAGTTTTGTTCTCCAGAAAACAAACTAATCCCTTTGTCCGTGGATGGGCCCAGTTCACATAACAAACACTACCTCGAACCAATTTATCCTCGTCTGAGCGGCGGCGGCGGCGGCAGAACACTTGAGAGATGGCGCAGATCGTGGAAAACCACGGCAAGGAAGTCGTCCCTCTTCAGGTCCTCTCTCTTCAAGTCGCTCAGACGAGGCGGAGGCAGTACGAGGCTAGGCGGAAGCTATTCAGGTCCTCCCTCTTCTGTGTGTTCTTCATCCCCCTCGTCGCTCTCTTCCAATTGATGGCCCCCTTTTTCTCCACCTCCATGTCCCAACGCACCCGGGTCATTTGGTGGGTGGACGCGGCGTTCAATTTCTTCTTGGCGGTGTTATTCACCCGCTGCCATCTGCAAAAGTACGGCCTACACGGCTTCCCTCCTCTCGTCGAGGAGAAGAGGCCGGCGCTGGAGCCTGGTGCGGACTGTTGCTGAAGCTGCCGGCCATCGAACATGTGTGCATTTGAGATGATCTGTTAGATAGCAACCAGCGGTATCTAACAAATTAGTTAGTAGTCAATAAGAGCAGGTGATCTGTGTTCTTGTTTCGGAAGGCAAGACTATCTTCATCTAGGATCACTAACTGCCTCAGCATATATTGGGAGCACCTCCTACTTGTAATGTGAACAATCAATGTTATACAATTTAGTGCTTTAAACCAGTCTACTGTTTATTTTGCTCTCCACTTGATGTGCATTTTGTGGAACTCTGGACTTGGAGTTCGGGAGATAGGGAAGCAGCTCATAGATCCAATATCTTGTCGTGTTCATCCTTGAGCTGCAAGCAACATGCTCAATATTCGTCACTGATCTCTTGCCTAATATATAGCCGCAAGATATCCTGAAGAAGAGATCAACAAGCCTTCCCATCATTCTTCAGAACGATTAGATATCCTGAAGAAGAGATCAACTAGTATAAAGACTTCCGAAGTATGCAATTTTCTTTTTTTTGGCGAAGTTCTGAAGTATGCGTATAACCTGTGTGTTAGCCTTGTGTTCATTCATGGGCAGCCGATGATTTTGTTCATGTATACATAAACCTGAGTTAGACACTGACATTCCATATTCTACACTTCCTCGTTTCTCTATCTACAAGCTGGGTGCAGCATAGATTTTCTCTGATCCACATTTATCAATTACTATGCCACAGTTGGGTTATTCGACACATCAAATTAGGTTTTGTGCCTATCTGCTGAACTAAAAATTTCCACACTGTGTAGTTGATTCGACAACCTTGAATGTTTTTTTTTTCCTTTTCTTGAAAGAGATAGCCTTGTGTTAGAATTAACTGGAGCCTCGAACATATGTAACACCGGTGCTGGTGTTTAAAAGCTGAATATTATACTAGAGTTTGACCAGCAGTTGAGACTGGCAACTGCATATGGATTAGCAGTAATATTCTGGATCCTTGATAGCTTCTTGTTGTGAAGGCTATGCTTTCATGTAAACTCCATCACGGCAGATGTAAGAGAGCTGGAACTGAAACAGTGAGTAATTTGCATTGAGCACTATTGATACCAAGGCTTTGCAACAGAGCCAGCCGGTGTCCCTAGCTGGAGTACTGACCCCTCTCGCCCCAAGCCTCTCAGATGTTCTTTTACGAGATGTATTTATCATTAGCTTGTTACATTCCAGAGCCTGTAGTTTATTTATTTTCCTTTTGTATGGTTGCTACGCTGCAGGTAATTTAAACATGGCCTCAGATTGCTGTGTCTGTGAATGGAGGGGTTTCAGTTACAACTAGATTTGGATGAAAAATTGAGTTCATGCTTGCAAAATTGGTTCAGTATTGCAGGCCCCTGAGTTTCTATACAATTTTAATGATTCAATTAAGCATGATTCTAATTTCAAAACATATATTCCCTCTGTTCTTAAATATATGACGCCTAGGAGAACAAATCGGTTCTAAACATCCTTGGATTAACCATAACATGTTTGCACAAAAACCTGTTCTTAATTATGGATAAAGTCCTCCATCTTATAATATGCCAACATGCCATTACCTTTGTATTTTCTGTTTTGAAGCATAAACTGCGTAAACTTTTATGCTTTCGTATGTGCTAATTGTGACTGATTTAGAATATATACGCAGATTAAAGCTGTTTATCATGATAAACAATTTTTACAGTCTTGCTCCCTAACCGAAAAGAGAAAGAAGACTGAGGCAGGGTTGGCAATGGTTTTTCCAACGAAAGCCTGATTTTTATTGTGTTTTTCGTGCCGAACCCCCTCCTAGCAAGCGCCTACACCTACACTTTCTTAACCCAAGGACTGACGAACACAAATATAAACTGAACACTTTCCAATATGTCTGCTAGCCATTCTATAATATACTTTGCAAATAAAGTAACTTTAATATATTTTGTAACTAGGTACTATTCTACCAGGATCTAGTTCGATTGATTGCCTGGCAAGAGTAAAATAAGTCTTTACGTCACAATTTCTCAATTTTTTTAGAAAAGAGAATATGCATTAATATTCCAGCCTCTGTAAAAAGACATCACTCGTCAAAGGTAAGGGTGAAAACGGGTCGAATACGGGAGGATAGTGCTCATCCCGTATCCTATCCTATACTTTTTCACTCGGATCCAGAGTCGGAGCGGATAGTCCCGGATAATTATTTTGCATCCCATACCCTGTCCCATATTTTTTGTTCGGGTTCGGAGTCGGACACGGATATTATCATGAAGTTTGAAAGAATAAAAAATTAAAGGTTAAAAAAATAATTAGAGTAAAGAAAAACATATTAACTATTGTTATACACGATAAAGAGCAAATTGACTCTTAT
Organism: Eragrostis tef; assembly: GCA_000970635.1. Lineage (NCBI taxonomy): Eukaryota > Viridiplantae > Streptophyta > Magnoliopsida > Poales > Poaceae > Eragrostis > Eragrostis tef. The sequence goes on along the minus strand of LAPY01003506.1, from coordinate 25,343 downwards.
TTATCTTAATCTCTCGATTTTACACTGTATTATTAAGTGTATAATGGTTATAAACTTACTCATGATACTCGGATTCGGGACGGATATCACTCGTCTCGTATCCTATCCCGCAAATATTTTTCGGACTCGAATTCGAGCACAGATAGTGTCGGATAATTATTGGTGCATCCTATATTTACCCATATTAATTTTTTTTCGGATTCGGCAGTCGGTCGGGCGGATATTATTCGTCCCGTTTTCATGCCTAGTCAAAGGACACCGGCCTTCTCAAATGGCAGCAATGAATGTACAATTCCTCCATTACTTCAAACTATGCCCCCCTCGCAAAAAAAAAGAACTATGTCCGGTTACTTTACTTACTACAATAGTACACAATATGTTACATCAAGATATGCAAAACCTGCATTTCAGATGCTGCAAACTGCAAAATGTTGATGCAGCACCACCGGTGGTGTGGTATGGCCCCCGAATGATGACAAAGCATCACTAGAGAGCTAAGGAACGCTTTCTCAACTTCCTCTGACGCAATTCTTCTCAGCAAGCACATCACATGCTCCACCACAGCTGCATCGAAAGGCTGTGTGATCCTGTCGTCGCCTGTGAATCCAAACTGTTCCTGGGACATCCTCAGCAGCTCACCAAAATCATTGTGCGTGCCAACTGCCAAGGTGCGACAATGGAACCTCGAAGTGCCTCCTGTTCTGTCTGCCCTGTACTGGTGAAATTGTACGACACTTGTCGGTGGCTGTCTTCCTTCACCCTTTGTTACTTCCTCGCGAATTGGGCAAGCTTATTCGGATGGATCATTGTTGGTTCTTTGCAGTACCTCAGGTACCACTGAAACACGCAAACATCTACCCGCTCACCATTCTTCTTAGCTCTCTCCTCTTTTTCTCTACCGGGGGGCTGTGAACTCACCATTCTTAGCTAGTGTATTGTAGTTTTCTGGTTTAGCAATCTCTCTCGTACAATTTTTCCTCAAACTTCGATAAATTGACACTAAAAACTCCATAAGAACTTGTTGTAACATTAGCAGGCAATGGACCGATGCGGTTGCGACTGTTGCCGTATGCACGGGCGCGGTGTGTCGTGCTCGATCCGCAACGGAGGCGAACCAGCCGCACCTGAGCTGGACTGAATCCGGTGCTCGTCAGAGAAGCCGTATGGGAGTCGGAGTACCGCCTAGCTAGCCTTCAGGTAGGGCGAGCACGCGCGCTTTCGTCTTCACTTCGAGTAAAAGAATTAACCCGAAGGTGCTATGCTTAGAACCAACAAGGGTTATATGCTGACCCTCACTACCTAAACAACTAATGTGGGACTATTTTCACAACCACACCACTTCTAGGCTACATGGGCCGAAACCACAACTAACAGGCTACAAACGGGCTGGGGTGTTACAATCAATGTGGGACTATTTCCACAACCATACTACTTCTGGGCCACATAGGCCGAAACCACAACTGCTACAAACAGGCTGGGGTGTTACAAGTACAGTCTTTGAATTGATCGCAGCAGAGCCGTGTGCAACCTTGCAAGCACAAGCCCCGCACTTGTCAGCCGGATGCGTTGTAAACTTGTAATTCAGGAAGGCGAAAACATAATCAAACGGGAGAAGATCTCCCGCAATGATTGCCAGGGATCACGAGTTCGCCCAATGTACAGGTCGGATTGGACATACAGGCCTCTAGTCTATATATGTTCCGAGCACGCCGCCGGCAATTGCAAGAGCCGCGCCTCCGCGTTCAATTGCAAGAGCCTCCGATCTTCCGCCGCCGATCGATCCGCCATGCCGCGCGCCAAGATCCCGATGAGGCTCATCGAGAACGCACGCGCGCGCGCGAGGACGTTCGCGCAGAGGAAGGATGGGATGATGAAGAAGGCGCAGGAGCTCGCCACGCTCTGCGGCGTCGGCGTCGCGGTCGGCTGCTCCGGCCCCGGCGGCGGCGCGCCGGGGGACGTGTGGGAGTCCGAGGAGGGGGTGATCCGGCGGTACCGCGCGCTGCCGCCGGAGAAGCGAGGGGCGCGGCACACGCACCTGAGCTGAGCCACGTCGAGGGGGAGCTGGGGAAGGAGAAGGCCAGGCTCGCCAGGACGCGGCGGGCCGGGCCCCTCGCGCTCGCGCACGGGTCCGTGGCGTTGGACGGCATGTCGACGCGGGAGAGCCTGGAGGAGCTGCTCGGCTCCATCGACGCGGCGCTGCTGGCCGCGGCGGAGAGGCGCGGAAGGCGCTGGGCTTGCCGGACGTTGTTGACGACGACGACGCCGAGGACGAGGGTGGCCGGCTCGGGCAAGGCGCGCCGTGCGTCGGCAAAGGCTTCGAGTTCGAGGGCATGGACGGCTGGGGCGACGACCTCGTGGGCGCCGATGGCTACACTCAACGCCAACGTGACGCAGCCTGAGCCCGGCGTCCACTGCTACACCAACGGCGGCAGCGCGGACATGGGCAGCATTAACCAGTACCAGCAGCTGCAGACGATGCCGGGCAGCAATGGCAACGGCAACATCAACAACCTCAGCCAGTTCGCGTGGGACGCGTACCAACCCAACGCCACGGTGCATCCCGGTGGGCACGGCTACCACTTCACTGACAGCAACAACTACGTGGACGTGAACTACGGCTCTCAGATGCAGATGGTGCCAGGCAACGACTCCGTGGATGCAAACTTCGTCAGTGAGTACAGGACACAGTGCTTCTCCGCCGACGATCTCCAGTGCCCGTACACCAGCCAGGATTTCGGACTGAATTACCTCAGCGATGTAGCGGACGGCGTGCATTTCTGATCACGGAACATGAAAGTTGCTATATATCGAGCTTTTCAACCGGAACAGTCAGTCTGGACAAATTTTGGGTGATGAACGGCCACCACCGAGTTCAACTGATGACGCGATTTTGCCAACTGAGTAGCTCAACTCGGAGAAGACGCGGGAAGTTTATCGGTGCAGCAGTTCAGCTTAGCGGCAGTCCGGCAATTCGCACCACTCCCTGTATGATCCAGGAAGTTATAGTCAGTAAAAAGGCTAGCAATTTTCGCACCTCTGCCTTTAGATTACGATGAGCCACTGTGAGGTTTATTTTCACACACACACAAAACTCCCATGTGGTTATCCCATGTGTCGGCTGAAACATGCAAGCTTTTTGCTCCTTGCTCTCTTTCTTGTTACGTTCGTTCCGTTCCGTAGCCCGACCGGTCTTAAAGCTGGCCTGTGTGTAGGTCAGGCTCCCGACGATGAGTTCAGAGTTGGCAAGCTAGAGTGAAAGGGTTCGTATCTTAGTGGTTATAAAAGTCTCAACAGCACTTCTCATGTTTTGAATTCGACTCCCCGTGTAAGTGAATTTTTTAGGATTTAACGGTCAAAAGTAGGTGATGTGACCGTCGACAACGAGAGGCCAATAATGATTTCGCTAATCTCGAAGATTTACCGGCTTAGTTTTCGAAGATACTCATAAAGAAATAGAAGTGAGTGTGCATACATTGTGACTATCTAAGCTGTGTTATGTAATCAATTTTTTTTGACAAGTTAGAAAATAAATCACTAGGTTCCTTTTTAAAAGAAAATAGGAGTAACTAATATATATGCTGCCATCTCTAGTTTCATCTAGTATTAAAAACTTAATCTACCTACTAGGTATTCCATGAAAAAAAACACTTGAGTCAGTTTTGGTCTTCTTGGTCGGACCCACGCGTATAGCTGCATTACCGCCGGGTACACGGAGAGGTTATCCGCTTTCTTTTTTAGTATTTTTTAAGCCCGCCGCAACATTTTTTTTATTACTAAGTACAGACACTTCATAACGCACGCTCACATCTATGAACGCATATACGCAAATCCTACCTCTATGAGCAACTTCGAAGACTGAGCCGGCAAATCCTCGAGATTGACAAAGTTCTCACTGGCGCCTCGCTGTCGACGGCCACGTCACATACCGCTGAAAGCACAAAGCCGTTAAATCCTAGAAAATTCGCTCTTACGGGAAGTCGAAACCACGACCTGAGAGGTGCTACTCGGGTGTCTTAACCCTGTCGCAACATGAACGGGTAAAGTTTGGATACATGAGTTTGATCTGAAATAGTAAGGGCAAACAAATGGAGTTCATGGAAGTTTAAGGTGAAACGGTGTGATGTGATATTTTGCAAGCTGACTTTTAATTTTACCAATAGTTGACAGCGAAATGACATCATTTCAAATTTGTAAGAATATATCTTAAAAGTGAATTGGTCACATCATCAATAGTTGGATAGCACTATCCATGTGGGTTTATCAGATACTGATAATGTTTCCAACCTCCTAACTCTTGAAGCATTGTAATTTTTCTGTCACAATATTAAAACTCGAGAAACGGGTACATTGCTTGTTCTTTCACATAATTTTTCTTAACACAGAAAATATTGCCCCTGCTAATTTGGAATAGTGATTGTCTTTAATTTCATCCTTTGGACTGAAACAACTTAACTACCTGTGAAATTTGATTCAGAACTAAGAAGTGAATAACTGACTGAAGAGAAGCAACCAAAACTCAGTTAGCAAACGCTTGCTGATTGTCCATTGATGTCAGTGAGGAAATTATGGTAACTACCGCGGCCGAGCGTCATACCCTCACTGCACTTTGACTGCTTTATTCAGCTGTGTTGCTGGCGACTGTGGAAGCACCGCAAAGAAGTAGTGTTCTGTCATGAGCCCATGTCGCTGCAAAGACTACTGCGAGACTGCAAGGAAGAAGGTTATCTATGGCGATGTCGCTTGCCACGTTCGGATGCCCATGTATCTGACGCATGGTGTAACCTCTTTAGTGTAAATATGTAATCACATGTACCTCTCCTCCCTTCCCCACACTCGGATGCCCATGCTGCTTTGGGCCACCATTTTATTGAAAAGAAATCAGGTGGGGAGCTCTCTTCCCCTGTTGACCTTCAAAATAAAAAAAAATGCTTGCTGATTGAGAAATATATACTCCGGGTAAGAAAGTGGCTATTTTCTATGGGTGTGTTCGTTTTCTAAGGTCTAAATTTTAGAGGGGTCACATCAAAAAGAATTTTGATATTTTGTAGTATTAAATAAAATCTAATTACAAAACTAACTGCAAAACTCTTAGTCTAATTCGCGAGATGAATCTAACAAGGGTACTTAATCCGTGATTAGAAGATAGTTACTGTAGTATTACTGTAGCAAAATATAGATTAATTAGGCTCATTAGATTCATCTCGTAAATTTGCACCCATATGTAAAAGTTGCCATGTAGGGCGCTGTTACGGTACCCAAATGTCTTCTTAAGAGGTAAAAGCTGAGAACGAATCTTAACCGTTGATTTTCAGAGCAGAAAAAAAAAATAACCAAGTAACGGACGCTAGGCCCCTTCCGATTTTTTCCTCTTGAGGATCGCTCCGCCCGATTCTTCCGCAAGCCGAACGTACAATCCGGAGATGCATGCCGTAGATAACATGCGTACATTGCAGTCGTATCCGGAGGTACAATCTTTCACGTTTTTTTCTCAGCCAACACAAGATGCATGCGACAGATATCATATTCATATCACGTTTCTTCTGGGAACAAAATCTTTGGATAGTAGAATTTGGGACTCACAAGGGATTGGCACTCAACGCAAGAATCATCAGGCGCAAGGGTATCAGTACAACTGTACAGGGAGATCGAAGTGTTGGCAAAATTTTGTGCCAACAAAATCCTAACTCAGATCTTACGTTTTCAAAATAACGTGTACCATATAAGTGACACATCTCAAACAGGATCTTTCATACCATGCGTTCTGAATTTTTAATGTGAAAAGAAAAAAGTTCACATAGTAAATGTGGACCTAATTACATCAAGTTTTAGTTTTTTCATTTCATAGATATTCTCCATTGCATGCAAATCCTAACAACTTTAGAAACAAATTGTGCAACAATCATGGAAGACCTATTACCTCCTAAGAGGTAAAAGGTTATCGATCTAATTAAAATGAACGGTCCATAATTATTTTGAGGTACCGTAAAAGTTGCCATGTAAAAAGATTTTGTCATTAGACTTTATTTAATACTCTTAAATTATAATATTCTTTTTGATGTGACATGCCTAAAATTTAGAGGGCTGGAAACGAATGCACCCTGGACGAAGTGGAAAATATTATTCGAATACATCATTGCAATATTGAGATGCATGCTGTTCAGATATGGATGTGACAAGCAGTCATAGTGAAATCCATGTAATATTTTGTACAGCTTGGCCATCATACAGCAGTCATGATGCATCGATGATCTGTTGGATTTATGTGGTAGTGTCCTATTAAATCTGAAATTCAGAAGGGCGCATTTATTTGATAGAAGTTAGGTGTACATGCGAATGTGTTTGTGCTGGTAACGTTTGGCCATTAGGTGCATGGAAGATTAATGCAATTAAGTGACTAATTGCTTCTTTTGCATGTCTTTTGTGCTGGTACGTTTTCACCATAACTGCATGCAAGGTTAATGCAGTTTATTGCAAATGGCTTAACATGCATGGTTTTTGGTTTTTCACCTCCCGTGGACACATGAAGAGGCTCAATCTCTTCTTCCTCTCGTAAGCAAGTATATAAAGAGAGGAAGGGGTCTCTCAGAGAATACACCAATACAACTCCTTTTCATACTCACTCTAAACACAATAGTAGTTGCAAGACAAGCATCTTCGTCCCGACGTCTGCGTACACAGGCGTTGGGAGAGCATGCCTCCAGAACCTCGTCTCTTTTGCGTTCCTGCACGGAGATAGGAGGGGGATAAGGTTTTTGGGGAGCGTACAACGCGACTGCTCGCCGATGGTGGTGATCGACTACTTCCTCTTCATGAATTGAACGACTAATTCCACTGCTTTCCGATGGCCAAAACAGGAAACAATGATGGTGGCATTTCTGTGGCGATTCCCATTGTTGCACCCGCTCGGCATGTCATTCTCCTTTCCTCATTGTTTCTTCTTGCTCTTTCATTTCCTTTCAATAAAACGGACATGGTTATGTCTATTCTTGTTCACTATGACCGCTACGTATCTTTAGTCATGGTTTTTATTTATGCCTCTAATTTTTGGATTAAATTATGTCGAATATAGCGTCTGATTCCAACATGATCGAGGATAGACGAACATGTAACTGAAGATGGTCAGCAGGTAGATGAGACTGATGGGAGTAGACTGACAAGTATACGTGCATGAACACGCCGATGGACTTGGATGCCAAAGGTTTGATGCATCATGGCAGAGATAAACCTGTTAGAAAGAATTAAGGATTAAGTAGAATAGAATTAAGCATAAAGCCAGACTATTGTAGACCAGTTTCAGAGTAATAAAATTGGAGGTATAGCACTAATTAATTACCGAAGAAATATAGAGGCCCAAGCCCAAGGTCATGTTAAGCAGTTGAAGAAAGAAAAGGAGCAGACAACAATTAGTAACTGAAAGCATCAAGAGATATATGACTATTTGTCATGTTAGAATGCTAATCTCTTACTATCCCAACGCGGTCGCGTTCTCGGGTTGTGGACGCGTCCACGTCAGCCCGTTAACTTTTGCCGTCCGATAAACCAATCTGGTTACACAAACCGTAGGATGCGGATCGGATCGGCCTTCACCCGGTTCGTTTGCAATGCAAGAGCTCGCGAACCGCCGCTCTGCTCCCTGTCCATTACGACGTCGCCGAAACTATGCTCCACCTGAGAAGCCCACCTCGAGGAATCGCCAGTTGGTCGCTCTGCTGATCGCCGTCACACTGCTGTAGAGAAGGATGCCGGATCGCAGCATCGGCCGAAAATCCGTGGAGGGTGCCGAGGTCCAGCTCCTCCGGTCATCTATAAGGTGCTCCAGCACCTGCACCTCGCGGTTGCCTGGTGCTGCTCTTCCGGCCGCCACCCAGCCTGGACTGCTCACCTCTCATTCACATTGAAGAAACTGCGTCCTCTGCATTGTTTATTAGCTTGTTCTCCATTCTAATGCAGACTAGGTGTTTGTGGTATTACCCGCACAAGGCCGAGTGTTTACATTCGCGTCAAACTGTGTTTTGCCTGATGTTTTGTAGTATTATCAATGCTCAGGATAGCTTTCTTTGTTGGTAGAAAGCCCTGACCTGCTTGAATTGATTTGAAGTAAAACCAATTCAAGGGAGAGCAGAGCTGACTACTCTTCTTTGTTGGTAAGAATAAACCCAACACTTCTGGTACAGAAGAGCAGAATTGATTTCACATCAAATCAGTTCTAATCTTCCTTGCAATGTGAAAATAAACCCAGACATTTATGATTCTCTTGCTGTTCTACAGTTTTTTTATTCCTTTGAAGTGCAAAGTTAAAGTTTATTAGGTTAATCAACATCTCAGTTGATTTCAACTTAGTGATGACTGTTACGGCTTTCTTACTTGGTGAAGTGAAGAGACGGATGTATTTGTAACCAAATAGGGAAGAATATGGCACCAGAATCATTTAGTAAGTGCAGGTACCGCCGCTCTGCTCCCTGTCCATTACGACGTCGCCGAAACTATGCTCCACCTGAGAAGCCCACCTCGAGGAATCGCCAGTTGGTCGCTCTGCTCGCCGTCACACTACTGTGGAGAAGGACGCCGGATCGACAACATCGGCCGAAGATCCGTGGAGGGTGCCGAGGTCCAACTCCTCCGGTCATCTATAAGGTGCTCCAGCACCTGCACCTCGCGGCTGCCTGGTGCTGCTCTTCCGACCGCCACCCAGCCTGGATTGCTCGCCTCTCATTCACATTGAAGAAACTGCGTCCTCTGCATTGTTTAATAGCTTGTTCTCCATTCTAATGCAGACTAGGTGTTTGTGGTATTACCCGCACAAGGCCGAGTGTTTACATTCGCGTCAAACTGTGTTTTGCCTGATGTTTTGTAGTATTATCAATGCTCAGGATAGCTTTCTTTGTTGGTAGAAAGCCCTGACCTGCTTGAATTGATTTGAAGTAAAATCAATTCAAGGGAGAGCAGAGCTGACTACTCTTCTTTGTTGGTAAGAATAAATCCAACACTTCTGGTACAGAAGAGCAGAATTGATTTCACATCAAATCAGTTCTAATCTTCCTTGCAATGTGAAAATAAACCCAGACATTTATGATTCTCTTGCTGTTCTACAGTTTTTTTATTCCTTTTAAGTGCAAAGTTAAGGTTTATTAGGTTAATCAACATCTCAGTTGATTTCAACTTAGTGATGACTGTTACGGCTTTCTTACTTGGTGAAGTGAAGAGACGGATGTATTTGTAACCAAATAGGGAAGAATATGGCACCAGAATCATTTAGTAAGTGCAGGTACAATTAGTCATTTCCTTAGGTAAGACATACTATAATTCAATTTCAGCATCCTGTAGTATTCGTGTATACTTGCTAATCCCCACCCTGTATTAATTCTCCATATAAAACATATTTTCTTCTGCTTTTACCATCTTAAATAGATGACCTCGTCATATGTGCTTATTTTCCTGGTAGAAACCTATTTCTTATTTGTAATGAATACCAAGAATAAAAACACATTTACTCCGAGATCTTTTTCTGTGGTAAGCTTGCATAAAAAATTGACCAGTTCTCTAACTGTAATACATTTAAATTATTTTTTCGACTCAACTTCTCTTAAAATTTTGGTTTGTAATAAGTATTTAAGGTCAAATATATGATTATCAACTTTCATGGTTATGTATCAGCAAATGAAACGCATCACAATGTTTCTTGAAATTGTTTCCCCTCGGAAACGACAAATGTCTGCACTTTGGTTAGGGCAGTTAAAACTATTAGCATGACTGTATGCCCAAACTAACATGTTTGTGCCTGTAGTTATTTTCTCTTGAACTTTAGCCCGTTGTTATACTACGTAATTTGGAATTGCATATTGATTTCTGAACTAATATTCAAATATATGTTAATATTTATATCAGATGAGTAGAGATTGAAGAACTTTTCTTACCTTTACGTTTCTACACCAGGAAATGTTCTGTTGGTTTGCTTCCAAAAAAAAGGAAAATAAAATTCTGGTGGCCAGATGTGTTTTCTTATCTCTTCTGTTAAGAACATCATCATCATTGGGTTTGATTCTGGAAGCAAGAGTTCAGATATGGCCAAACTCAACCTTTGGTAAATCAAGAGCTGGAATGTTGAATTAAGTGTCCTTTTCAACGTTCGGTGCTCTGTAGAAGACTTGATCCTCTATGAAAAGTCATAAGGCATGGTTAATTTGCTCCTTTCTAAGTGGAAGACTTTGAAGTTTTGGAAACTAGCTCCTAACTATTGGACTAAGAAGGTACTTTAAAACATCATTTTCAAAATAAAATTTGTTTACCCTAGGTTTAATGGGGCATGAGGCGCGCTAATAGCGCGCTATTTTTCTAGTTAAAAACTAAAGGTCACATGTGAATAATTCATTACTATTATTTCTGTTAGATTCTTTTCATAATGATAATAGCGCGCAAGTTAATTCAATGTATTAACATATATAGGTATTTGTGCTATTATTCATGCATAATTGTAGGTGTGTAATTTTTAAAAACATGTCGAGGTCATTTTAGACCAATTCTTCATAATGCAACATGGTGGGTAATTTTAAAACATGTGGAGGGCATTTTAGATAAATAAAGAATGCAACATGGTGGGTAATCTAAGATTAATGTTGTAATTTCTAGCCATTGAGAATGAATGTTGTGACTCCGTTCCTTAGTCAAATATTAAATGATAGATAATTCATAAGTTTGGTAAGTATTGTTCAAAGACGTTTCGACATTTATTTTTGTTTTGAGACTCAATCTCAATATGATATACATTTAGGCTCCTTTGCTACGGTGCCTTAGCATTGGGCTTATCCCGTAAGCCCTCATGAACATCTAATTTTTACATTCAAATATTTGGGGTGGGGGGGGGGGGAC
>LAPY01003505.1:28963-41026 GCA_000970635.1 Eragrostis tef | reverse complement strand
CTTCATGCCCGGGGCGCAGTGGCCGGCGGCGCCGCAGATGAAGTAGCGGGTGCCTGGCTTGGTGAGCGGGATGGAGGTGCTCTGGTCCGTGTACGACCCCAGCGCGTTGCTTGCCGAGCAGGATTTGTAGTCCGCCTCGCTCACCTCCGCCACCGAGTGCGCCGCGTTGTACTGGAACGCTGCTCCGGCGCGCACGCACAAACATGGGTTAGTTTTCATTCATGCATGGTTCATGAAACACGTACGACGTGCTCGTGCTGTTTAACATGTGGCATGTTAACATGTGGGTACATACAAGCAGGACGAGTTTTGGTGCTTACAGATGGAGTCGCCGACGTTGAACGTCTTGCCTTTGGCCCAGGCACTGTAGTCCACCCCGGGCTTCCACCCGGACGAGTCCCCCACCGCGTAATCTTTGACGGCCAGAAGCAGGCAGCGCAGAGCGCCAGCCATTTGGTGACGCTGGTTTATGGAATAATGAACCACAACTTGACGACGTTATTTGGAGAGTGAGATGGTCGGGGCAGGGATCAATGGACAAGACTGCGAGGGGATTGAGAGATGTTGCTGTTGTATATATAGGCCAACCGGTTATTAGCTCTGTTAGTTACATCTTCGTGGGATACTAATGTACGTCTCTTCAGTTGGCCGAATGTTCAAGTGCAGGCCAACTTTTGTCTCACGTTTAGTCTTCGCACAAACTCGTACAACCAACGTATTTAACTAGTGCCTCCGGTAAAAGCGAAGAAGGGGCCTACCAAATACTAGTACAATGGTACGCTGTTAGTTATCTTAGCTAGCAGTCTAGCAGATGATGATGGTTGAAATGTACAAATCAATAATTCGATCATTTGTCTGCTGAGTTCTGATGGTATAACATCGCCGTTGAATGCGTTGCTTTGCTTATTAAACAGGAAACATGGACAGCAACATGGCGCCATAAATATTGCTCTTGCAATGATATCCTCCAACGTGATGCTTACCATTCTAAAGCCATTCAGATTAACTGTTTCTGGCACTTTATTGGCTTAACATACTCATTATAACCTGTTTCGTAAAAAAAAAACATACTCGTTATAACCTCTTTGTTTTGATCATTGTTTTATTTGTTAAGCCGATGCCATGCATTTAACCTGTATCATCTGATCATCGGAAAAATCTTACTCGCTACGAACAAGGACGCAGAATTCGGTCTGAGTCCATCTTCTCTCTCGAGGTCTCTTGATTAAATAGGCTTCCAAGTTTATTCGCAGCGAAAAATTGCATCAAATCTGCACGAAATAAAGAGTTTACACATTAAAATCATCAACATAAAAAGGTATCAAATCGACGAGTGTCCTTTTCATCAATAGTATCTGAGGTGCAACAGAAAATAAATAGCTCTTCCAACAAACTGAAAAGCTTAGTGCAACAAACAAAAACCAAAATGAATTTGCAATAATAAAATTACTGCCACAACATTCCAAAATAGACAATGTGACATAAAATCAAAACTGGTCCAACATATTACATATTGATGTGTATGCGAGAACTAAAATGATCACATGTCATACAGATAGAGAACCCCATTGCAATTCAACAAACAACCAATCCAAATCATTGCAACAAATCAGGGCCCCAACTACAACAATCAATTACTACCCATGCAACATCCGGAAAAATCCATTGAAAAAAAATGAAATTAGCAGCCCAAATATAATCTGAATTTTATCTAAAAATAAATAAAATCTGAATTGCAACAGTGAATCATTACAAAAGCAATGTCAGTAATTACAAAAACATGAGAAACTTCCCTAGCAAAATAATAATAATGAGAAACTTGTAAAAACATGGTCACGGATTCAAAGAAGCACGATGCATTAAACAATATGACGCCTCCTTGTTGGGTGCAAATGGATTCATGAATGGTGGTCGCCCATGGTTCACAAAACCATCAAAAACCGGTCAAACTGGCCAGACTCGGTATAAATGGATGAGAGGTTTTCGGAATTTGAATTTGGTCGAATTTGAAATTTTGACAAAAATTATCTCAAGTATTTGATAAACTGAAAGCCGGTTTTTGTGGTTTACAGTAAAACCCGTAAATGGGTGTAAAATTATCTCAACTATTATCTTGTTTCGGTCAATACCAACGGTAATGTGAACCCTCTGTCACCCGCTTGCTGTAAGAGAAAGGACGCAAGAAGCAACAACCGGTCAACAAAGAGCCCACGAAGGGTCCATCTCATCCCAGAGCTCTCTCCGACAGCCATGAACAAGGGCCTCCAAAAGGCTTGGCATGTGGCTCATGCACCCTGCATATCCATAGCCTATCATTTCAAGTCACTCACCATAACGACAGAAGTAGGTATATGACGTTCAGTAAACATAATGTCTCGAAAAGAAAACGTTCAGTAAACATCAAATAATTTCTTTTTTTGTGTGTCATTTACATTTGCACTGAGCATGTTAAGAAGGATGATTTTTGAGAAAATTCCTTATTTGCCATTGAGAATTTGCATAGTTCCTTATTTGCCATGTTAGAAGTTGAACTTCCTTAGTTGCCATCTAACAAATTTTTTATGCCTTCGTTGCCACTATAGTGCAATTTTTGCTCTAACTCAAACATAAAAAGACCAAAATACCCCTAACATGTTTGAGTTCAAGTCCGGTAACTTTTTATGCCTGGCTCTGCTAGGGGTATTTTTGTCTTTTCATGTTTGAGTTAGAGTAAAAATTGCACTGCAGTGGCAACGAAGGCATAAAAAATTTGTTGGATGGCAACTAAGGAAGTTCAACTTCTAACATGACAAATAAGGAACTATGCAAATTTTCAATGGCAAATAAGGAATTTTTTTATGATTTTATTGTCGTTAAGCAACATGAATCCATCAGCGTACAACAATGGCCAGAGAAAAGGCTGAAATCTCAACGAGGAGTAATACAATGAACTTGCAAACACCCTGCAGACTTGCATCAGACATCGATCGGGCAGCCCACAGGAGTCAATGATGTTGCTACTGAAGCACTTCTGCAACCTGAATACTCGGGAATACGAGTATGAAACAGCTAGCACTGCCTCTTCCCTACTACTGTAGCGGCCTTCAGCTCATCAGGCCACCAAGCCCATGGCGACTAGCAGCAGCACGATTGCGATGCGGACCCTGCTGCCGGCCGCACCGCTTGTCTTCGAGCTCAACTTGGACGAGGAGGAACCAGGCGCGGCTGTAGCGTCTGCGGCCGAAGCGGTGTCCGACTCCGATGACGATTCACCATTGCCCGCAGGCTTCGTCGGCTTCGCGGACCGCACGGTGGAGTTTGACGTCGAGGGGACGCTGCTGCTGGAGACGGTGACGGCGAGCTTCATGCCCGCGGCGCAGTGCCCTGTGGTGCCGCAGATGAAGTAGCGCGTGCCCGGGTTGGTGAGCGCGATGGTGGTGCTCTGGTCCTTGAGCGACCGCAGCGGGTTGCTCGCCGAGCAGGCGCCGTGGTCCGCCGCGCTCACCTCCGCCACAGAATGGATCGCATTGTACTTGAACGCTGCCACCGGGCACGTAGGCGCGCACATGGCACACACAGACAACAAGTTAGTCACTCAGAGCACGTCATGGCACCTGAGGCACTACTCCTGACATTACTAGTTACGGCATTGGTGTATGTATCCTTACAGAGAGTGTCGCCGACGTGGAACGTCTTGCCTTTGGCCCAGGCAGTGTAGTCCACTCCGGTCGTCCACCCGGACGAGTCTCCCACCGTGTAATCCTTCGCCGACGCCGGCGCGACGGCGACGAGGAGAACTGTCGTCAGAAGCAGAGCGCGAAGACTTCCAGCCATTTGACCAGCGCTGGTAATAAACTGAAAAACGCCCTGATTATAGGCAGGTGAGCTGATCAGGACATACCAACACTGCAGGGGAGTTGAGCGCTACCGTTGCTCTATATAGGCCAGCTGCTCTGGACCTCTCTGTTCATTTTCGTCTCTGTGGTCGGGTACTGTACTGGCGTAGTAGTGTGTATTTTCTTAATTGCTCACCAACTTTTCTCGTCACTTCAGTCCTCGTACAAATGCGTATTTAGTGCCTTCCTTGGCCCCAGGGGAAAGTGAAGAAAAGGGCTTGGAAAATGATTAATGGCAGCATACCTAATACAAAGGGGCACACTACATGAACGTACTCAGTGAGCAGATGATGATGGTTGAGCGAACCAATTCGATTATTTCTGTACTGAGTTTTGCTGGCATAACTGTAACATCGCCATTGAATGTTTTGCTTTGCTTATTAAACTGGTAATGTGGACAACAACATGGCCCCATAACCATCAGTCACTATTGCACGGTGAAGGGAAACTCATGAAATACTCCTATGTAGCAGTGAATGAAATGACGATGCTGCAGTAAAATTTGCAACCCGTACCTTGCCTAAAAACTTCATGAAAACATAAGTTTGTGCGAAGATAACAGCATACTCTGTCAGAGGTTTGAGTTGCAAATGAAACGAACAAAAGAAAACATGCAAATCAGTGAAGAAGAAGGAGGCCCTTAGACGACCTGGGCTCGAATCAAGCCCGCAGCCATCGAAGAATATGAAGGCTGTTTTTGTCATTTTGGGCTGCACTCGCAGAGCTCGCTCGGCCCATTTAATCTCAAGTTTCTCTCCCATGACAACGCATGTGGCCGTTAATCGGGAATGGGCGGGGGCGTGCACTGTGCCTTAACGAGCTGAACGTATGTGACGGGATCGTTGCCATGAAGAGATGCCATGCTGGAACGCAACAAACTGCCAAATCAAGATCCTTTAAGTATAAGAAAAGAAATATTTTATACTGACAGCGACATATATACCATCGTACATCACTACGGCTACGCCGCGTGTGTTTAGTTTAATAACACATACAGTATGTGATTTCTTTCCCTTGAGCCACGAACGTCAATCAGACCATATAATTCCAGTCACCGACGACTGTCCAAACACGTTGCCATCCGACGAAGCATACCTGAGTACCTGACACCGAAGCAAACACGAGTTCTAGACGCCAGCCAAGAAGGCCGAGCGCATTGTAACACGTGTACAAGGGTAGTTCCGTAATTGGCCCACCGCACGGAACGCGCTCTCTCCCCGAGTATTTGACACGCCGTTCCGCAGAGCCACCTTAAAATTTCCCCGTTCCCAACCGCGTCACCACCCTCCTTCCTGCCCGATCCGCCCGATCCGCTCGTTGCAACCGCAGGACGCCAAGGCGCGAAACAGAGCAGCCGGAGGCCGGCGATCCCCACCCGCGGGCTCGGTTCAATATGAATCCCGAGTAGTAAGTTCCCCACGATTCCTCCCCCTACCTCCACGGATCGGATCAACTTGTGTGTGTGTTTTTTCCCTGTTTTGTTTTGATTGAGATTCCGTGCGTGTGCATCGTTCGCCGTGTTGCAATTGCTTGGTTTAGGGGCTGCTTAGGTTGCGTTGATATATCTGCGTATTGAGTTGTTGAGTGGATCATATTGAGAGTCGCGTAGTATGGCTCTTCCGGATTGTTAGATCTGGATCTGATTGCGATGGCTGTGATTCTTCTGTTGGAATCTGCCATTAGGACGAAATTGTTGTGTTGGTATGATAATGATGCCAGTTCCAATCCCACCATTAGGAGACATGGTTCGTTCCTGTGCGCAGATCTACCGTTGGTTGCCATTCGTCTTCACTGTTAATTGAATAACGGTAGGAGAACGGCGGGAGATTTTCTATTGAATCGTCATTGCGCAGTAGTTTTTTAACCATGTGTTACATTGTGCACTTGTAGTTTTTAAACCGTGTGTTGTGCACTTTTCTTGTGAGTGTGATCAATGCTCAGTCATGAAATTTTAAGGGGTGACTGTTGCATGTTAGCAAATTTTGCCCTTTTCTAACACAAGCAAAATATACTTTAGGTTGTTAAACTGACGTAATGCAAACATTATGTAATGTCTCTATTGCATTGTTAGAGGGCAGTGGTGTCTAGTATTTGAGTTTGGGTACATGATCGGAAGCAATGCAAATTTGCGTTCTTTGCCACTTACAGAATGCTTTTCTTCTAGTTTATTGGGAATTACACGTTACTGGTTTTATCTTACAATCAAGCAAGCATAGTAGTGTTTCTTTTGTGGTAAAAAAAAAAAACTTGCGCTGTGAGGTGGCAAACGCCATATGAGATGCAACTGGAACACTGAATCGGTCCATTTATTGTCCCTGTTAACTCTAATTTTGCATCTTGACAGTGACTACCTCTTCAAGCTTCTGCTTATCGGTGATTCCGGTGTCGGGAAGTCATGCTTACTCCTGAGATTTGCGGTATGGATCTTATGCCATTTGCTTTGTGAATTCTTCATCTTATCTATGAAATTTATCAGCATTATCACACGTCACACTGCCACACATGATGCTTGTAGATATGTATTGGTTGAAGTCTATAATATGCCACTTCAGCACAGCCTTCAGGTCAAAATTTACTGGAGTGCAAAACTTGCAGATAGAACTATCTCATGTCTAATAATGAACTCAAGAATTAATGCACATTATGGTTCATACTCCGAGGTTTCTGTGCTGTTCAGTCTATTACAAATGTATAATAGTCGTTTCCTGACATACGGCCTTGCTTTTGTAGGATGACTCGTACCTGGACAGTTACATCAGCACCATCGGAGTTGACTTCGTGAGTATATTTTTGGTTGATTCCCTCTGAATGTGAAGTTACATGTTATGCATAATAGTGATTTTGTGGATTATGTTTTGCAGAAAATCCGTACAGTTGAGCAGGATGGGAAGACCATCAAGCTTCAGATCGTAAGTCTACATGTTATAATTTATATCAGTTATCTTAATATTCTTCAGCCTCCAGATGAAATCATAAGCAATAATTAGGCATTATTTTTCCTCTTTTAAATGGGACTTAAAATAAAATGTCACAGCAGTTCGTAAATCTATACGACTGGTATTCTTTCTGTCAGTGATCACTGCCATAGGTTCCAACTCCCTCATAAGTTGTGACTTGTCTGCCATTTTTCTAATATGTCTTGTTTGATCATTGTCAGTGGGATACTGCTGGGCAAGAACGTTTCAGGACAATTACCAGTAGCTACTACCGAGGAGCTCATGGCATTATCGTAAGTTAACCACCAGAGCCAGTTGGTATTCTTCAGTTTCCCATGACGCCTTTATTTATAGAGTGATTTACACTTTTTTGTTGTCATGCAGATTGTGTATGATGTGACAGACCAAGAAAGCTTTAACAATGTAAAGCAATGGTTGAATGAAATTGACCGCTATGCCAGTGACAATGTAAACAAGCTCCTTGTTGGGAACAAGTGCGACTTGACTGCAAACAAAGTTGTGTCGTATGAAGCAGGCAAGGTGAGTTCTAGGATCAGCTAGCCTAATTACGACTGGAATGGTGGGAATGTATTCTCTTGTAGGTTTTAAGAAACTAGGTATGCAAATGGTAATTTGTGGTAAGGTAGGAAACAAATATTGGAAACAAAATTACTGTCATATGAAGCAGGCAAGGTGAGTTTTAGGATTAACTAGCCAGATCATGTGCCAGGAGGACAAATATATCAGCAATCAAATTATTGTAAATGGATAGTGCCTTTTAGTTGAGTCATTGTTTGATCTTTGTTTGTTTGTTTGTATCTCACTTTTTCTGCACATAATGATCAGGCGCTTGCTGATGAGATGGGCATCCCTTTCATGGAGACCAGTGCCAAGAACGCTACCAATGTGGAGCAGGCTTTCATGGCCATGGCTGCATCCATCAAGACCAGGTATTGCATCGCATCTCAGAAGAGTGTTGTGTAACCCTGCTAACAGTTCAAACCTGTTCAGATCATAACCAAGTTGTTTATTATGGTCTCAGGATGGCCAGCCAACCTGCCGCTGCAAATGCCAGGCCGCCGACGGTGCAGATCCGTGGCCAGCCCGTGAACCAGAAGACATCCTGCTGCTCTTCCTAGATTTTTATTTTCTTTTAATTCTTGTAATCTTTGATGCACTCTTACTACTGTTTGCTTGTGTTGCGTTTGTATTATTCCCTGTTAATTGCCTAAATAGTATTCTTATATAACCAAAATTATTTTTTCAATTGATATAATCAAAATTATTACTTGTGTCCACTGAGCAGTTCAGTATTCGTTACTGCTTCCGCATCCAAAATTTACCCTGTTGGCGCCCCCTTGCCATTCCCCTCCTGGAGTTTTCAACTGAATCGATTATAAACCTAGAGCTATGCCGGCCGATGCTTGCAAGACGGGGGTCGAGGTGAACGAGGGCAGCGCCCAGCCATCAGGTTCCAAGGTCTGCTTGATCTCGACTATGCGGGACCGGAGCCTTCGTCAGGGGGCGCCGACTTCATCATCGACCATCCGTTTATGTTTTTCGTGGTGGAAGTAAGAATGGGCTTCGAAATTGACGAATGTGAACTTCGCTTATTAAAAATGCAGGTTTAAAAAGAACCAAACACCCATGCATTCACCCAGAGTGCAGTACGAAAACGCCTGACAGGGAATGCAGGGTGTTGTGGCAACTGGCAAACAAATTCGATTTCATTTCAAGAAAATCCAAAACAGTTTTACTAAAGCACCTGGAAATCATCCCTCAAAAAAAAAAGCACCTGGAAATCAAGCAACATGACAATAATAACGAGGCAAATCCAAAGAAAACAAAAGCTAGGCAACTCATTGGAATCCAAATATCCTACCCAAAGCCAATATGTACTCTTTTTTACTGCACGCATTACAGAAAATTCTGACACTACAAAACCACATATGCAGTGCAAGGAAACTATCATGGAGAGTGCAAAGTTATTACAGGTCCAGCGTTCTCGAATTGCAGAAATGTAAAAGGTACTACGCAGATATACACAATCCAGACCCGTAAAAACATCTACCAACGAACTATACTCCTATGCAGAAATGTAAATCCAGCGACGCGTGACAAGAACTTCCACGAACTGTACTCCTATGCAGATATGTAACTCCGGCGTCGCACGACCAAGACAACCCACGAACTGTACTGTACTCCTCCCTTGCTCAATATGTTGGTGTTCTGCAAAGACAACACAAGATAGATTTCATCAGACTCAAGGAAGTTGTCACATACTACAAGTGGTCATGCGGAAACATCCCCTGCATATATGTCATAATAAATTTAGCACAACTGATTTCGAAAGGCTGGGAACTTCCCCTGTTAATTCTGATATGTGCCTATGACTAGTAAATAGCAGACAGATAAGTGGTCGGATTCAAAAGCTGTTCCAACAAAAATACATACTTTAGGCATATGACGGATTGAGCAGAGATAACATTCAACAACGTCTGCGTTAATGATATTGTTATAGATAGCATGAATACATCAGTGAATGGAAGCAGGGCGATAAACAAAGATATCTAGTTGATCTTGATATTGTTTTAAGGGAAATTGATCTTGGTATTCAAACAAGCATATATTTCAAAGTACATGGCAGAAGCAACTTCTGAAGGGTGTTTTCAGTTGTGTGCCTTTTCCACTATTACGTACTCCCTTACTAAACAGCAACTTCTGTCAAAATCAGCAAATGAAACCTTACTAAACAGCATAGGAACAGATGGCAATATAATCAACAATGCTGGAATTAGAGGACTACTTTCACAAACCAAAACTGAATCCTAAATATTAAATAACAGCTGTGAAGGGGATCACAGAAGCAGCTACAATTCAGAGACATGTTCAATTTGTCAATTTCTGCATGTCATCACAATTTCCACTATTCAAATTTTTGCACTAACTAGCAAAAGAGAGTAAGAGACCACAAAAGAACATCTGATGCTAAAATGCACATGACCATCTCAATATTGTACACTTTGACTGTTTAATTTCACAAGCAAGTTGTCCACAATTCAAACTGATGCAAGTTCCAATTATGGCTAAAATCTGCTACTCTAATGCTCACTGTTTCAATTGTTTGCACTAATTTAGCATAAGGATACCACATCAACTATTATGTGCCGCACAAAAACACATTGCATGCATCTCATTTCAACACACTTCCTGGTCAGTTTGCCAATTTCTTCAGGTCACCACAAATTTAAATTACCGCACAGATGCAAAACCGGAAACACATTCGTACTCAGATGGCCGATCAAACGTCACGACAGCAGCAACACATCAAAATGTGTAGCTAACTAATCTGCAACAGTTTATCTCCACAGCAGTAAACAACAGTTCTCGAGTAGAGATTGAGAAGAACACGAACCTTACGGTCCTCCTACTGCTCGTCCACATAATCCCAGTCATCCCTGTCGAAATCACCAAATGCAGCCTCCTCACTGCAACAAATAGCAGACGAACAGATCGCAACATCATCAACAAATCTGGAATCACAGGATCGCTTTCACAAACCCGAACGAACAAATCAAGTGGCGCGTACCATTGACGCATGTAGTCCGGGTTGCTGCTCCCGACGAGGCGGAGGGTGCGCTTCCCCTCGTTCTTCCTGCATGCGGACAGCGCAAACACCACGGATCAAACCCACCCCCAAATTACCAAATTATTCGCCCCGAATTCGCCGCGCACCGCCGAGCACATCAACCATACCAACAAGAGCAACAAGGAGGAGCAGGCGTGCAGAGAAGAATCGCAGAATACCTGAGGCGCGGACGGCGGCCGACGAGGGGGCGGCGGTCGAAGGGCGACTTGAAGCGGCTGTAGCGGAGCTCCTCGTCCTCGTAGAAGTCGTAGTCCACCGCCTTGTCCATCTTCGCGAGCCAACGCTTGACGTTCCTCACGGCTTCGCCAGCTCCACCTCTCGCCTCGGACTTGGGGATCCCGCGAGGGTGGAAGCCCTGCGCCACCTCCATGAACTTGGCGTTCCCGTAGCCATCTGCAACGCATGCCGACCAAACCAACCAAACCAACCAAACCAAATCCGTGAGAAACGAAGGAGCCAAGCAAAATCCGCGGGCGGAAACGAAGAAAACCACACAGAATCCACGAGAAATGAAGCAAACAAAACAAATCCGCGTGGAACAAAGCAACCAATCGAAATCGAAGCGAGAGCAAAGACGATCGGGCAGCGTACATCTGTGGTACAGCACCATGGTCGCGGGGAGGATCGGGCGCGGCGCGGAAACCCTAGCCTTCGGATGCGGCGCGATGTGGTGGGTGGTTGCGGAAGTGGTCGGCGGGGACGGCGAGGTGGGATGGGTTGCAAGCTGGTGGAGGGGTTTTATAGCGGAGCCCCTTCTCTCTGTGTGTGGTCGTGGGGGAGGCCGGTACGGAGCAAGAAGGAAAGACAGGAGCTCAGCTCGCTCTTGGGTGCGTATTCTTTCTTCCGAGACAAGACATCGGAATGGCGGCGGTGGGTTTAATACTTTCATTCTATGACTGGTGGGCTCATACAAGCTTGGTCCCACACTTTTTTTTAAGATCACTGAGTTAAGATGGATGAGAACAGGTAGAAATTAGTAGGGGCTCCAAACGCTGGTAGTGGGCCTGCAAAAGGGGTCACGTGTTTGGGCTTTGGGTCTAGTTTTTCAGTCGGTTGGCGGAACAGAAAGTCTCCAGCGCGAGCGAGCGACCAGTGCGGCCCTGGCCCATCGACGAGAGGGGTGCGAGCGAGCGAGCGAGCGACCAGTGCAGCAGGCAGGGGTGAAGGAGTTGTTGGGGGAAATATTTGGTGCAATGGCCCAATTTCGTACAATCTGTGCAACAGAGGCATTCAGCCATCAATTGCTCATCAGACGCTCCATCATTCGGCCACCGACTCATCCTCAATCCACTTAATCACGTTTACACAAAACCCCTCTGTCAAATCCCTCTGCCACTGAAATCCCCTCCGATGAACTCCATGCCCCAATAAAAATCCCTCACGGATAGAAACGTGTCTTTCCCAATCCCGATCTACCCGTTGAGGGCCAAGGTGAGCATGCCGTCTTTGATGGCTCTGATAGTAGAAGCAGGCCGCCCACGACAGCATTGAGATTCCATCCACCCTCGGACGCCTGAACTCCGACGTCTACGCCATCGCTGGCCATATTCGCTCAGACGTTCAAGCGTGCCATCGGCGGCCAGATTCTCCCTGTCACATCCAG
>LAPY01003505.1:12525-23709 GCA_000970635.1 Eragrostis tef | reverse complement strand
GCGAGCAGGCCGGCAGGACGCTGCCACGAGCAGAGCGTCGTCGGCGAGCAGCGGCGCACTGCTCGACAACTCATGGAGGTATGCAGGTCATGGGGTGTGGAGATCATGGGGAAGGAGTAGATGAGGAACAGGGAGAGCAGCGCCACCGGAGGAAGTTTTTGCAGATCATGGGGAAGGAGGAGGTAGTAGAACCGCTATCTTGGAGCTCGACGACGTCGCAGGTCTCGCAGCTCAGCGCTGCTCGCCAGCTGCGGCAGCGGCGGCGGTCAGGACTCAGGGCTGCAGCAGGGGAGGGAAGACGATAACGGAGATCCTCAGCGCCGTTGATTCTCCGTTAACAAGGTCCGAATCTTGGAACACATCCTGCGGCTAAAGTAAGGGGCCGCATTTCTGTGCGGCCGCAAAACACGATTTGCGCACTGCTGCTAGCTCGACGTACGCGTGCGCCGCGGCGACGGACGCGCTCGGCGCCATGCGCGTGCGCGCGCTCGACATGGAGGCGGCCGCGAGGCGCAGGCTTGCGAGACGGAGCAGGCCTTTTGCGCGCGGCTTGCTTGCGGCCTCGAAGCGGCGGCGCGCAAAAAGCAAGCAGTGGTCGCTCGCATGCTCGATTGTGCAGGCAGAGGAAGCCATAAACTTAATCATCACCTTGCTCGCGGAGATGACCTTCATCGACTCCTCGATGGTGGACCCAGGATCGGTGGACAAGGACACTCGCCTCGTGCACACCGGCGTCTTCTACTTCGGGCACCTGGGACAGGCCGTTCTTCAGCAGGTCGAGGAGCGAGTACGAGTTCCACCGCCTCGACGGCAGCGTCGTCGGCGCCCAGTTCATGCATGCGATGCACAGCTACGAGGACCACCAGTTCAACGCAGCGCGCGGCGGGTTCAAGGTCCTCAGGATCCCGCGTACACGTTGCACGACCAGTTCAAAGGATGGCTGATCTCGCCAGGGCCATGGGCCAGTATACGAGGGCGTGGCGAAGAGCGTGATGATTGAGCTCGCGAGGGCGATGGGCATTGCCCCGCCAGCGTTCCCGAGGCACTCCATGTGCGTCTTCCTCCCGGACGGCCTCTGGGGCCTTGCGGAGAAGGTGATGTCCAGCCAGGGCTTCGTGCACGAGCATCCGATAGCGCAGAAGCGCGTCGAGGTGAGTAGGTTCCGGGTGCCCGTGTTCGAGCTGTGCTCCACCACAGGGCCGCGCCGCGACCGCGTTCAAGTGAGTGCGGGCGACGACGACGGAGGAGCCTTGTCGAGTGGCGCCGTTGGTGTCTGATTTGGTGAGAAGAATGAAGGGGCAATTTCTTTCCGTTCCGAACCAGTTCAGTGGTAATTTTTACAGTTTTGACATTTTATTGGCAAATATGCAAAGAGATATTAAACCGATGCTAATATCGTACAAAAACACATTTAAAACCACACTAGGGGAACATAATTTTGATCCTTCAACGCGGGCCTGTACTCCGCATGTCCCTAATCACCATGAGACGAGAACCATCAAAATCCCTAGCTCGCCCACCTGTTCCCCAACTCGGCCGCCACTCGCCATCTCATACCCCCTCTCTTCCTCGGACATCCCTCTTCCTCTCCCTCCAACGGCAAGCGCCGCCGTCTGCCGCCGTTGCCCCAGGTAATTGAGGACCCCTCCCCTTCGCCTCTGCACCTTGCTTACCGTCCACGGTGCTGACAGCGCCTTTGTTAAGGAGGAGAGAGCTTGGAGACGACCGGATTGGAACAAGAAGCCGAAGTAGTCGCCCGTCCATCTTCGATTCTTCCATCTGCATCATCGGGCCTCCCTTTTGCCCCCATTGAACCCCGGTATGGCTCCACCATCCTCGCATTTCCTTTTATCAGCACACTAGTAGTTAACTCCATCTGTTTGCCACCCGCACTGCATGGCACAGCAAGCCTACACTCACGCACGCACAGACTACCTGCTGGCCTCGCTCCGGCGAACCGCCGCCGCCTGGTCACTGCTCACTGTTACCTGTCACCGTGTCCTCTGTTCCCATCAAACCAAGGAGATTGGGCCGGTTTGAGAGCCTAAGCCGAGGGGCCCTACGTCTCGAGCCTGTTAGTGTACTGGGCCGGCCTGTAAGATCTTTAATATTTGAGAAAAGTCTTATTTGCCTCCCTCAACTATTGGAGGTAGCGCAATCTGCACCCTCAATTACAAAACCGGATAACCAGTATGCTCAACTCCTTCTCTCACTTCAATTCACCTCTCTGGGCGGTTTTGAGAGTGGTTTTGTCCTACGTGGCAAAGTGGGTCCTACATGTCAGGTACCATGTCATTTTCCCTCTCTCTCCAACAAATGGCGCCGCCGACATGTGAACACGCGTGCGGAGGCCGTCGTGGCGGGGATGGGCTGCGACGGCGCGGGGAGAGGGAGCCAGCGGCGCATGGAGAGGACCAGGGCGGCGCACGTGGACGGGAGGCCAGGCGGCTCGCGCGCGCATGGACGTGGGCAGCGTCAGCACGGGAGAGGGGGCCGACGACGTGCGGAGATGAGCAGGGCGGCGCACAAGGCAGGGAGCAGTGGCCGTCATGGTGCGCAGCGTGGCACGCGACCCGCCGTAGGTAGAACGGCGTGGCGCTCCACAGCTACCCCGGTCGGCTGTGCCAGAGGAGCGTATTGAAGCTCTTCTCGTCACTGCCGTCAAACACGAACACGCTGCCAGCAGCGGCCATGAGGTGCTCAAGCGTGACGCGGCGGCGAAGCTCAGCACCCCTGTAGCAGGCCTTCCCGCACTGGCATCTAGCCCGCGTCTAGGCGCGCGAACTGCCGCCACCGCACGCCACTCCCCGTCCAGTGCTCTGCCCTGCTCCTCTCAGCGCGCCGCCGTCTCCCTCTCCCCACGCCGCGCCGCCCCGCCCAGTCTCGCGCACCCCTCTCCTTCCCTCTCCCTGCCCTTTCCCTCCCTCTTTCTGCGGCGCCGTCCCTCCCCGCCACGACGGCCTCCACAAGCTGTGCATCTTGATGGTGATGTTTGAGGAAACAAAGGTGAGGTTGACTAGCCGGAGGGAGCGTCGGGTGGCAACGGCAGAGCGCGGCTGCGTGACCGGAACGTGGCCGCGCGCAAGACGTTTGACGAAATGCGCGACAAGAAACAACATCAGGAGGAGGAGAGAGAAAATGGGGAGAGAGAGAGAGATATGATGACGTGTCGCCTGACATGTGGGCCTCACATAGCCACGTAGGACAGAACCGCTCTCAAAACCGCCCAGAGAGCTGAATTGCACCGAGGTGATGAGTTGAAGGTACTGGTTACCCGGTTTTATAATTCAGGGTGTAGATTGCGCTAACCACAATAGTTGAGGGAGGCAAATAGAACTTTTCTCTTAATATTTTGAGCCACACGGCTCAAACTGAGTACCTAAACCACCGCGGTGACACATCATCTTGAGGATTCTCTCTCCCTCTCAAAAAAGAAAAAAAAACCAATCATCTTGAGGAAATTGATTTGCCTGCCACATCATAAAAAATAGTTAGTGGTGTCTCATTTGTTGAAAAATGATATTTTCATTGGGATTAACTTTATGAAACGTTAAACCAAACAGATCAACCTATTTATTATTTCAGATAGAGATATTTACCAATTACTCATGATCTAGGTTCTCATGATGGTGTGGCAGGCAAATAGACTCGGATCTAAGTGATAGAATCGATTCTCAACCAATTTTAGTCCAACCCATACAGGAAATCCTATCTTTAACAGAGAAAATTTTACATCTGAAAATACAATATTTTCTGTACAACACGATAATATATAGCATTAAATAGTTCAAACTTCAAAGGTTTGTGACGTATATTAATTTGTACTTACAGGACGCAGCGTCAACCGAGTCCACCATGCAAGCGGCGGCGGCAAGGAGGTATGCTAGCTCCGGCCTGTCGGCTGTGTCTCACCGCCTGATGAAGCAGCTGCTGGTCGCCAAAACCTCCAGTCACATTGATGGCGCAAGCAGGGCCAGCAACCTCGCATTCTCACCTCTCTGCATCTACTCTGCGCTATCCCTTATGGTCGCCGGCTCCCGGGGCAGCACCCTCAGGGAGCTCCTCGACCTCTTCGGCGCCAGGTCCAGCGAGGAAGTCTTAAGAGAGTCAATCGACATGGTGTCCCGAGGCCTCGCCGGCGACCCGGACTCAGGCGGCCCGGCGATAGCGCACTTCAGCAACTTGTTTCACGACGCCGCACGAAAGATGAGGAACGACTCCAGTGTGACCGCCCTTCGGTCCATGTGCATTCCGTGCGCAGTTGACTTCCGTACCAGGGTCAGGCCGCAGTGCAACCCACCTAGATCCAATTTAAATTCTACGGAGTATGTTGCTACGGCATACTGTATTTTATAATGAACGGTTCAATCGATTTTGCAGGCAGAGGAAGCCAGAAACTTAATCAACACCCGGCTTGCGGAGATGACCCTCATCGACTCGATGCTGGACCCAGGATCTGTGGACAAGGACACGCGCCTCGTGCACACCAGCGTCTTCTACTTTAGGGGCACCTGGGACAGGCAGTTCTTCACCAGGTCGAGGAGCGAGTACGAGTTCCACCGCCTCGACGGCAGCGTCGTCGCCTCCCAGTTCATGCACAGCTACGAGGATCAGTTCATCGCCTCGCACGACGGGTTCAAGGTCCTCAGGATCCCGTACACGTTGCAGGACCAGTACGAGGGCATGCCCAAGAGCGTGATGATCGAGCTCGCGAGGGCGATGGGCGTTGACCCGCCCGCGTTCCCGCGGTACTCCATGTGCTTCTTCCTCCCTGACCGCCACGACGGCCTCTGGGACCTCGCGGAGAAGGTGATGTCCAGCCCGGGCTTCCTGCACGACCACCTGCTACCGGAGAAGCGCGTAGAGGTGGGCAAGTTCCGGGTGCCCGTGTTCGAGCTGTCCTCCTCCACCGGCGTGAAGCAGGTCCTCCAGGATCTCGGGGTCAAAACTTTGTTCACAAGAGAAGCTGACTTGCTGGACATCATGCACGAGGACGACGGCTCCAGCGAGCCGCTGTTCGTGAACGACATGTTGCACAGGGCAGTGTCGAGGTGAACGAGGACAGTGCGGCGCCGAATGGTTCTAAGGTTTGTTTGATCGACAATGCAGGACTGGAGCCTTCATCAGGGGGCGAAGACTTCATCATCGACCATCCCTTTATGTTTTTCGTGGCGGAGGAAGACAGCGGAGCGATCATTCTTGCGGGATGCGTCACGGATCCTAGTGTCCTGAAGCTTAGCCTGAATGAATAGTTCTACGGTTTTATTTTCTTATTATGGACATGCACTAATCGTAAGCATATTGGTTTGTGTGTATGAACAAACAAATAAGCCAAGTGGATTTTAGCACCTTCTGGACTTGTAAAAGGTGCATGTTTTGCAGACAAGTGCCAAACGTACAACCATTCAATCAGTATGCAGAAAACGCCTGACCAACACTGCAGGAGAGTGTTATGACGAACACATTTGCTTTCAGTTCACAAAAAAGCAGGAGCAATTTTACCAAGCCTCTAGATCAAGCAACATGGCAACGAGGCAAATCCCAAGAAACAAAAGAATTCGATGAAACTCAGACATCCTGCCAAAAGGCAATATGGACTCCTTTCACTGAAAGCATTACATAAACTTCTGACACAACAAAAACATATATGCAGTGCAAGAGTGCAAAATTATTACAGGTCGTCGCGTGACAAGGACTGCTCTCTAACTGTACTCCTATGCAGATATGTAACTCCAGCGTGCACGACAACACACCCAACTGTACTGTACTCCTCCCATGCTGAATATGCTGGTGTTCTGCAAAGACAAAACAAGATCGATTCCATGAGACACAAGGAACCGGTCACATGTGTCATAATCAACTTAGCAAAACTGATTTCAAACATCTTGGAGATCCACTGTTACTTCTGATATATATCTATCACTTGTAACGAACAGATAGAAGTGGTCAATGATGCAGGATTCAAAAGGTGTTCCACAACCAACAAATACATGCTTTAGGAATGTGAAAAGTTGAGCAGAGCTCGTATTCAACAGTCTGAAACTAATGGATTGTGCAGTAGTATTATAAAAAAGTAGATAGCCACCCCCGTTTTACTGATAAGATAAATCTATTGGTGAATAAGCAGGGAACAAAGAAAGACATCTAGTTGATCATGGTATCCAAACAAGCATATTTTCAAACTACGTAGCAGAAGTAACTTTTCCAGTAAAGATGTCTCAAGTTGTGCCTTTCCACTATTGCCTATTGTACTCAATCCAACAGTGGAAGTGACCGCAATAACAGTGAAACAATTACTGACAGAGTATGCATTGTGTTTTCAGCAAGGGCGCGCGAAATGTTCTATGATGCAATGGGAAGGAAATGACAATGGATCTAAACTGTGTTAAATGCTGGAATCAGGAAACTACTGTCAAATTATGGCCTTCTCTGCAACATTTGATAATGTTATAATGCAGTGCAGCAATGACTGACTGTGCATTGGTCTGTAGCAACAAGGATATGTGGAATGGTTTGATTTGATGCACTAGGAAGAACATGAAGACCACTTGATCTAAACTGCATTAAATGCTGCTATCCACAAATCATTAAGTAACTGAGCTCAAGAAATGGTCACATCTCCACAGAAGAAACAAACAAAGAAGATACTCATCAGAGGTTAGAAAGTGTAGGTTCACAAGTTCACAACCTAAAATCCTATTTCAAATGCTGCTAGTTAAAAATTATCAAACAAGCAAGTTCATATTATGGCTCTGCGACACTAATGTCATTATCTCAATGATCTGCACTAACTTAGCATTACCGGTGGAATGTTCTACTCGCATTGCAGAAACGTAAAAGGTACTATGCATATATTCAGCGACACACTACCAACGAACTGTACTCCTATACAGATGTAGCCCCAGCATCGCATAACAAGACACCCACCAACTGTGTTGTACTCCTCCCTTGCTCAATATACTTTTGTTCTTCAAAGACAACACAAGAAAGATACCATCAGACACAAGGAAGTGAACTGGTCGCATAAGTTATTCCACAGCCAACAAATACATGCTTTAGGAGTATGAAGGTTGAGCAGAGCTAGCATTCAACAGCGTCTGAAACTAATGGATTGTGCAGTAGCAATTGGAAATGAGATACCCACCCCTCGTTTTCTTAGTAACATGGATACATTGGTGACTAAGCAAGTAAGTTCAAATTATGGTCAAATCTGCTAACTAATGCTCATCATTTCAGTGTTCTACACTAACTAAGCATAGGTAGTTCAACTTCATTTTGTCAATTTCCATAGGTCATCACAAATTCAAAACACCGCACAAATGCAATACTGGAACTGTATTCTTGCTCAGATGGTCAATCAAACATCATAACTGCAGTGAGAAACCATAAGGGATCTGGCTAACTAGTCTGCAACGGTTCATTCCAGAATAGTAATAAACCATAGCACTTCTCGAGTAGAGATGGAACAGATCACAAACCTTAAGGCCCTCCATCGCCCGTCCTCATACTCTCACTCATCCCTATCAGAGTTATTTGCATAATTGCATTAGAACCTATTTTTGCTTGATTGAAAAAGGAAACAAGTTAACAAAAAGTTTACCTTGCAATGGTGCAGCTCATAGATGGGATGGCCCCAAAGCTTGCTGTTTTGACTGATTAATGACACCATGTTTCCATCCTCAAGACTGTACGCCCACCGCCCGTTCTTTTCAGAAATGTATGCCCGGCCAGAAGCAAGGTCGGTTAATGTGCCCCTGCACCATGAACCCTGGTGCTCGTTGTTCTCTTGAATAGGTATCTTAATCTTTGGTCTCCATGTCTGACTGCTGACCTCCCTCTCGCAGATTTCAAGGTTGCCCCGGAATATAGTGGCTGCACACATTTGGCCATCTGCCAGTTCTCCAACTCTATACTTGTATACATCCTGTGCTACAAGTTCTAGAGTTGAAGATTTTGTTGGAGAAATCCCCTGTGCACCAACTAAACGCTTGATAAAAGAATGCTCCAGTGACTGTCTCGGGTACTCGAGGCGAACTAAGGGAAGCTCCATCTTACTGAACAGGAGGGTTTCTGGGTCAAGGACTAGTGCGAAGTGATCATGTGGGCAATGCCAATGTAGTTTATTCTGCACACGAACACATGACTGGTCGATGTACAACTTGCCATTGTAGTACACGCTGTTCTTGTTGAGCTCCAGCATTTCCTCTGACATCTGAAGCGAGCTCCATGTCATTTTGTCTCCGCTCACGGATGCAACCCATGCTTTGGGTGAAAATGATTCTGGAACCCTTCCTACTTGTTCTACAGTGAAGTAAAGCATTTTAAACACCTTGCTGTCACCATCTCGCGAAAGAATGGCAGCTCCAATAAGACGACTTGATCCCACTTTACCATCCATGCGAGGAAGTAGGCCTGTCCCAATCATTGTTTGTGCAGACGATACAGCTTCAGATGGAAGCTTGTCCAGACGAACTCTCCAATTCTGAACTGGGTCACAAACTTGAATGTCCGGAATCATCTGATCATTAGTCCTCTGCAGAACTATGAGACCATGTGCTGAATCGACGATATCGTATCCTCTAACATCTGGCACTCTGACAAGTGGAACCTCTGTGACAGACTCAAAGGCGATACGGAAACGAGCCTTTACCATCGGACAGCCCCGCTTGATGAATGTGCTTTCTGGATGATGGAAGTATCCAAGTATGCTGGTTGCGGAGGCACCGGCAGCGGCATTGATGTGTAATCGGCGGCGAATGTGCAGGCTCTGAAGACGAGGAGGTTGGACACGGGATGAAAGAGCGAATCTGAGAACACTGAAGGGGCTGCTCTTGCCCCCGCCGCAGAGGCTGAGCACCAGGTGCAGCGTGGACTCCTCTTCAATTTTATACTCATATAGTCTGCGTTCTATAGCAAGTTGCTTCCCTCCAAAGATAAGTCGCTGCTCATTCAGCGGGATGCCTGTGAAATTAATGAAATCGAATGGAGTTGCTTTGATTGCAGAAGAGCACGATCTACTGATAGATAAACATCGTAAAGGTATTGTATCTTAACTTCATTTTCTTCAATCATGGTTGCCAATCGTTGGACTGTGTCATGGACAAAAACCCTGTATGCCAATGTCTTCCCCTTTAACATTCTGACAAACATGTGTATTTGGCGCCGTTCCCCTACACCGCAGTGGCTTTCTAAGTCATTGTCAAAATCACCAAATGCAGCGGCTTCCTCGCTGCAACAAACAGTGAAGGTGATCACAGGAACAACCATGATTCAGTGCAACAAAAATATGACAGAGTGCGAAATGATCAGCTTACGACACGGAAGGATTGAACTGAAGAATAAACAAGGAAACGAAGGCAGGACCTAAAACTGTGTTAAATGCCGGTAGCTACAAATCAGGTAACTAGTCTCAAATTAGGGCCTCCACTGAAACACCGATAATTTTATAATGTTGTGCAGCAAACACTGATGGAATAGGAAATGAAGACCAATTACTTAACTGTATCAAATGCTGCTAGCAACAAATCAAGCAACTTAGTAAAAAGACATGGCCATATATGAAACATTTTCAAACTTTTGCACTAGCTTAGCACTAGTGCAAGAAAAGAAAATGTGATGCACAAAAGGACATGGTAATCTGAATCTTGTGCACTTTGGTTGTTTAATTTCAGTGCAAGTCGTCTGAAATTCAAAATAGCACACATTAATTTCAAGTCACATGCTTCCTAGCCAGAATTTGCGAAGGGACTAAATATGCTACACTAATACACAATATCTCAACGTTTGCCACTAAGTAAACCACACCAACTAAATTAACCGTCACGCATGACAGCGCGCAAGCACATGACCATACCAACAAGAGCAACAAAATGGAGTAGGCATGGAGAGCAGAGAACTGTGGCATACCTGAGACGTGGACGGCTGTAGCGTAGCTCCTCGTCCTCGTAGAAGTCGTAGTCCACCACCCGTTCTCCCCTGTAGAAATCATCGAATGCAGCCTCCTCAGTGCAACAAACAGATGAAATGATCGCAATGGCATCAACAAACAACAGATGTATCAATAATGCTGAAATTGGAAGATCACCTTAACGAACTAAAGCTGAATCCTAAATGTTGAAAAACAACATGGAGGATGTTTGCTGCACCAAAAACCGGCCAAATGTTTTGTTTAGGAAAATAAACAACAATGGACCAACAGTCTTAAACTGGCAAACCGACAAAATATGTTTGCTGTAGTCCACAATTCAAACTAATACACGGATGTAATGCAAGTGCAAAGGTAAAACAGGGAACACATTCTTATTCTCACGACTCATCAAACTGCAAAAGTAGAATCAAATAGTGATTAGAATGCGCCGGATCAAACCGAATCCTATTTCTCATGCTGCTAGTCATAAATCATCAAAGTAACTAAGTTCAAATTATTGCTAAATCTGCTACACTGATGCTCATTATTTTATTGTTTTGTACTAACTCAGCATAAGTTGACTGCATCAGCTGTTATAACTGCTGCACAAAAACACATTACGATCTCAATTCTACACGCTTCATGTTCAATTGTCAATTTCTATTAATTCAGCTTTTGCACTTAGTACAAGAGACCAGAAAAGAAAATGTGATGCTCAAAGCACATTGCCCTCTCAATTTTATACCTTTGACTGTTCAACTTCACTGCATGTCGTCCACAGTTCAAACTACCACACAGATGCAAGTCCAAAGGTAAAGGAAGTCATGACTGATCAGACAACAAAAGTTGAATCCAATAGCTACGGCGCAGAAGGTCATCTCCATAAAATAAATAAACAAATAAGCTATACATCAGGGATTAGACATTGCAGGATCACAACCTAATCCTATTTAACACATGCTGCTAATCAGAAATCATCAAGCAAGCAAGTTCAAAATTTTGGCTGAATCTGCTACACTAATGCCCATTATTTCAATGTTCTGCACTAAATTAGTATAAGTGGACCACATCAACTATTTCGTGCCACAACAAAAAAAAAACACATTGCCATCCAAGTTAATTGCACTTCTTGTTCAGTTTGACAATTTCTGCAGGTCGTCACAATTAAAACACTGTACAGATGCAAAACTGGACACACATTCTTACTAAGTCATAGCATTTCTCGATTGAAGATTTTTTTTTTCGAGCGATTCGGGGGGGGGGGGGGGGGGGGGATT
>LAPY01003504.1:47817-58210 GCA_000970635.1 Eragrostis tef | reverse complement strand
CGTCGTCGGCGACAAGAACCACCCGGTACGTACGTGACGTCTCGCCTTACTGCTCTATCTGCATGAATGCATCTTCTTGCTCTTGTTCGACATGGCGTTTTCTCTCTACACATCATCCTGTTACATCAGCTTATAGTATTTACCTGAAGTCAAACATTATTACTAAGGTATAATGCTAGCTTAAGGTCCGACCCGTTGTACCCCGATTATCCTCCTGCAACAAGATGCCTTCAAATTTGTTTCCGCGAAAGACCTAATTGCTCTTGTTTTCTAAGCTGTAGATGACATCAAAGTTTAGCTCCAAGTAGAAGCTTAAATGGGACTTGCTAAAATGGCAAAGCGAAAGTAGCCGCAACACTGAAGTTGAGTACTTGTGGGCACTATGCCTCCCATAAAGGACAACCTGCAGTTCCTAAAGATGTTATGGGTCTAAAATTACCGCCTCCGTACTCTAATTCTTGTTGCTACGACAAGATGTTTAGTTCAAAATTTTCAAATATGAACTAATTAAAGTTTATTGTCTGAACGACTATAATTCAGAAACATGTGCAAAAGGTCAGAGGTATGGAATTATACATACTTTTTGTTCAGACTGTAACCAAATTCTGAAACATTTGTCAAGTGATTCTACATATATCATTCTCGAAAAGAAAAGCGCAACATGTCCGTCCGAAATCTTCCTGCTCATATAGTAACGACCAGTTTAATATTCACCCCACGTCACTATGTATTCGTCATACACAGTTGTACAGCTGGTGTAGCTTTACCTTAAATTAGTCCTCAAAACAAACACACCATTAAACTCACATTCGAGCTTCGACGACGTTTACCGCCATGATCCCAGCTGAGCTACAACGGACAGTGAGATTATTTATATACTCCCTCCGTTATTTGTTGACATTTCAACAGCGATAGCTAGCTCATTTGTAGTTCAATCTCTTCTCTTAAGTGTCAACAATTGGCGACCGCAGGGAGTATACCTTTTGGTGGGATCCGGCTGTTTAGCCTGGTTGCAAACTTTTTACCCGTGGCCTCACAATTTGCATATGTCCCACAGTGTCCTGTTCGCCAACTTGGATTGCAACTTGATATCGAAAAGCTACTGACAAATCCTTCCTACCAGTTGCTGGCACACAGTTTGGGCCATGTGGTGAGTCAGCGAGATCGGCCGTGGCCGCAGCAGTTTGGTGATCGATGAGTCATTTTCCGTAGTAAGATAAAGCGCACGAGGTACACGGGAGGCTCATTTCACTTTCGTGTCACCGCTCCCCGTACCATTTTGCGACAGTGACTTGCCAGGAGTGGAAGGTGGATGAGGACTGCCAGGATTATGACATAACCATTTGAGTAAGCTGTGGTCCGCACTCTAGTACAGAAAGAAATCTTTCATCGTCCATATAGCTACAACCATATACTTCTTTTGAGTTATTGGACACGTGCCAACAGTAACTTGAAGCCAACGAGTACACAGCTAGATGCTGACTCTTCCTCTCGTTAAGATTTAAAAGAAGCAAAGGACCCGCCTTCCTCTTCCTATCACGCCATGCTTCCTCTTTCCTCCACATCTCCAACCTACATCCACAACCAGGCACGACAGATATAGAGTGGACCTGTGCATGCAGGCTGCAGCGGCATTCGTTTGGGAGATTCACAAGAGGTCAAGTGGACCACGTTGTCTTTCCCAACTAGTCCCGGACAGTGTTGCCTCTAAAGTTTCCTATTCACGCTCTCTCGCTCACCTCTACTACACGCGGCCACGCGGGGATCATTAGCAAGAGGGTGCCGGCATTAGAGTTGAGAGAAACGATATTTAATTTAAACCAGGACAGCTGTTGAATGGACTAACGCATTAGAGTTTTTTATGACAATTAAGAGGCACTAGAAAATGAGAAAAGAAAACTTGTTATACGAATCGAAATGTTGTCTCACTCTATCGTGGCACTGAATGTACATGGACAACTGACTCTATCGTTTCTGTTAATTAGATACTAATCTTGTCAAAAATTATTTAAGAATCCTTAAATCTCTGAAGTATCTGTTCTGAATACATATATTACAGATCCTGTCGATGTCCTAAACAAAGTAAAAGACAATGGAAGTAGTCATAGTTCAGAGAGAATGTACCACATTGGATAATTGATGATTTTTGCATTATATGAGGTACAGAGATCAGGAAAAGCCCCTGGAGTTGGTCTACTACATGCACCATTTTCACTTTTACCGATGTCATTTCCAAGAGTTTACTGGAATCAGGCGCTTGAATTGGCTCCGCTTTTCAATGAGCTTGTTGATCGCGTGAGTCTGGATGGGGAGTTCTTGCAACAGACTTTGGCAAGGTAATTAGCTAATTTCCACTCAAAATTATTTCTCAAAGAATTTAGTGATGACAACTCAAACTCCTAATGGAAATAATGTGATGCTTTCACATATAGATTCTAAATACTGTCGAATCAAATGCAAATCAACATGTTCAATAATTTGATCATACAAAATTATTAGTAACTGTTGGAGGCTTCATATACTCTTTCATAATTACCTACTAACAGTTTCTATTTTTCTATGCCAGAACAAAACAGGTGGATTTTTTCACTAGAAGGCTTTTAGATATTCATTCGGAGATGATGAAACAAAACAAAAATGAAGTATTACTACAACTTGTCATGATTTCTTTTTGACAACGAAGCTCCACATAATAAATAACTTGAACAATTGACTATTGGTAAATTTCAGAACATTCGATTAGGCCTGACAAGGTCAGACTACATGGTCGATGGAGCAACCAACTCGCTGCTTCAAGTGGAGCTCAACACCATTTCTACATCTTCAAATGGTCTTGCTTGCGGTGTATCTGAGCTTCACCGGTAACATCCATATGATGGATCTTCAAATTGTAACATATTAAATCGTACTGAATGATCTTTAACAATTTCTTCGACCAATACAATAATAAATGAAGTAAATGTACCAAAGTATTAAAGCTATTTCAACACCTTGAACACCCATATGAATATGTGATCTGCATGTTATCGTTTCTTAGGCTTCCATAGTACAAAGATATATCTATAAATTCCCTGGTCATATGGATTCACACAAATTAATAGCATGTTATTGAATATGTCTCATTCTTCATTTGTTTTTCCATTACATGAAAAAGACAGATAACTTGAACAGATAAATAATTTGGCAGAAACCTGGTAAGAATGCACGAGATTAATCTTGGTTTGGAGAAAGCAAGTGTTCTTGGAAACACAGCAATCGCTCAGCATGCTGAAGCGTTAGCCAGAGCGTGGGCAGAGTACAACAACCAAAGGTTGTATAGTGTCGACGAATATAGCTTCTTGTTCAATAGATTTCAGTTATGAAATCTGAGCTAACAAAGCTTTTTGTTATATCCAGTGCAGTAGTTCTGGTAGTTGTTCAAGCAGAAGAGAGATACATGTACGATCAGTATTGGATCACTGTTGCCATGAAAGAAATATATCCTTCTTAATGTGCTAATGGCAGCTTTAGATAAGCAGAAAATACACAAAGAGATAAAATCTTAAAGCTAGAGTCGTAATTAATTACAAACTTTCACTCACATTAGCTAGTTACATTGAATATCTTCTCTTAACATTATTTCACGTATGGGGTGACAACTATTCGTAAAACTTTGGCGGCAATTGAAGCAGAGGGGGAGCTCCGTCCTGATGGGACACTTATGGTGTAAGGGCTCAATTTGTGCATAATGTCACTTCTGATTATGGGAACATTTGACATGTTATGTTTCTCGTATAGGAATGGGAGGCCGGTTGCTGTTGTATACTTTAGGGCAGGGTACTCACCAAATGATTATCCTTCAGAGACGGTACGTTTGCTACGTTTGCTTTTTCCCATATCAACAGAAATTTTTGTTTTCTTAATTACTAGTTTTATTTATTAGGTGCATTTTACTCCAATATTGATGATTTAATACTGTATTGAGGGTTCTTGACAACCGGAGGTGCAGAACTAACGAGGTTGCATACTTGATTAAACTGAGGTAGCTGGTATTCATGTAATTGTGCATCTATTCGTAGGAATGGAGAGCAAGACACATGATTGAGCGTTCATCTGCTATAAAATGCCCCTCCATATCATATCATCTTGTTGGAACAAAAAAGATACAGCAGGAACTGGCAAAAGAAAATGTGCTTGAGAGGTAATTTTCATGTCTCGATATAATTGATTCACTATTTTGTAGATACCAGCTCAATCCAAGTTTATTTACACCCAAAAAGTTATGTATTGAGACACTCCATTTTTTGGAAACATGATACATACACATATATGAACAGCTTGGAGAAACTGAGCCAGCAAATCTTTATTTTGCTACTCTACAAATGCCTCCAAGAAACAGGGCTAACAGATCTTGAGGTTAACAAATAAGTCGCCACTGAAGATACTGTACATAGCACTAAAAGATTAAATATAGCTATCCTTTCGTGCAGAGCCAAACATATATATGAAGCAAGGTCGGCTCGTTCCACCACAAGGAACAAAAAAAATGAGATATGCTTAGTTCACGTTGAAGGAATAAGGATCCCTTCAGTTCTAGATTAAGAAGTTAGAGTAAATTGTAATTTTGCATGCCTGCCTGAATTGAACGCAACGATCAACTTACCCATAGCCTAGCGTGATGAGAAAAGGTTGACAAAAAATTATTTTTTATGCATAAAAGGATACAAATGTCAAATTATTTTTTATCAGCAAACAAGTTCACCTTCTTACAGGTTTTTGGACAACAAAGCCGACATCGAAAAACTACGGAAATGCTTCGCAGGGCTATGGAGCTTGGAGGAAGACAGTGTCGTGATGTCTGCTATTGAGTCACCAGAGTTATTTGTTCTTAAGCCCCAAAGGGAAGGTGGAGGTAGAGCCTCGATCTAGAATCCATTTTATTAAAATAAATTAGATTGATTACTGAATGCGTATGTTGTTCCAATTAGGAAACAATATCTATGGGGATGATCTGCGGAAAACCTTAGTTCGCCTACGGAAGTATGATCGTGATGAGCTTGCGGCGTACATCCTAATGCAAAGGATCTTTCCACCAGCATCTCCCTGCTATCTTGTTCGTGAGGGCATTTGTGCTAAGGACAATGCAGTTTCTGAATTTGGAATATTTGGAGCTTACCTGAGGTACTTCTTTGTTAACTGCAAGAACAAAGACAGAGTAATAATGCAGTTTCATATTTCGTGTTTTACTAAACTTTCCATTGTTGAATCCAGAAACAAAGACAGAGTGATAATAAATGACCAATGTGGCTATTTGATGAGAACCAAGGCCGCTTCTCTAAACGAAGGGGGCGTCGTTACCGGATATGCATTTTTGAATAGTATCTTCCTGTGCTGACAATGTATACACAGGTGGGGTACACTCAACTGCGTACTTGTTCGTGATGTACAGTACTGAAAAGTATGTATCATGGAATTTTTTATGATAGATCTTTTATGCAAAAAGACACAGTTGCATCTGGCATTAAAATGTTTAAATCTGGACGTTTGATTCCTTTTAATATCTGATTTGTTCGACGCTTGCATCTTGCTAGCCATTGAGAAAATCATTTTATATAAGAAGACGAATTGTTTCGGTAAAATCTTGTCAATAGAGAGGGAATCATCTTGTAGTTCTATATATATAAGAAGACGAATCATTTCCTGCTGTACATGAAATGTATAGATTTAGGAACTGAAAGAAACATTGGATACTTGTTAATATAAATACATGAAGCTGAGTGTAGAACCGGCCAGCGTTGTTCTTTTTCTTCTACCATGCCTCTCAGCAAAAACATGATAACTTGAACAGTGCCAAAGAAATGACTGAAACAAAACTGAAGAAAACAGCAGAATCATTTCAACAAGACGTTGGAACAGTTGGAAAAGGCTAAAACAATTTCTATGAACCTCCAGAACAACTTACGTTAGCACCAAAATTATCGAAATAAAGTTAGAACATTTTGGATTAACGTTTGGAACAATTTTTATGAATGACCAGAACATATTTAAAAACTTGCCAAAACAATTTCAAATAATTTCCAGAATAATAGGATTAACGTCTAGAACAACAACTTGTGCTTATGGTCAGAACATTGTAGTGCCTATGGTCAGAACATTGTAGGAACATTTATATTTTGATCTGAATATTTTCAAAATGGCAATATGGAAACGGCTGGAACAACTTACAATAATCCTAGATCAATGAAAATAAATGCTGCATATTTTTTTCTATCCTCAAAGGCTGGAGCAGTATGCATTATGAGATGGAAAATATTGTCTGAAGGAGTTCTCTACAGCGCTAGAACTCAGAAGCCAGCATTCTAAAAGAAAAAAAAAAACAAACGTTAGAATCCAGCGTGGGGAGAATTGGGCTGCCGGGTGCTGGAGGACCATTCAGGTTGCTGCAGGCTGTTATTGGGCCAAAAGTGGGCAGCAAACTAGGCCCATAGTGGCCGGCCGATATATAGTTTCTGTAGTTGAACGGTCCATGGGCCATGGACCAAGGCCATGGTCAGTCGGATTCCCTATATTTAGCGCGCGCTACCCATAGCGTCCGGGTAGCGCGCGTCAATGGGCCGGCTCGAGCCAGCCTTTCAGCCCGTCAACCGGCCTTCTTCTTCATGAAGCAATCAGCTACCGCCGCTGTCGCCGCCGTCCACGCCGTTCGGCCTCTCCCGCGCGTCGAGCCGCGATGCTCCCCTCCTCGCACGCCCCCGGCCTCCCTAGCGCGCTCCTTCCTTGCTTCCTTCTGTAGCGCGTCCTCTTCTAAAGCCTGGAACAATTGATTGTGAATCTCTGAACAAGCCCGGAACAATTGAATGTGAAGCTCGGAACAAATTGCTTCTCAAATGCTTCCATCCTCAGCGCGCCTTCCTCGAGAAGCCTGGAACAATTGTTTTGAAGCTCGGAACAATTTTTTTTACAGCCCGGAACAATTCTTATGAAGCTTGGAACAAATTAGTTTCATGGCAAATTGGGGAGAAGTTTCGATAGTTTCTATGGTGGTGAGGGAGGGAGACGGTGCTGCTGGCCCTGTGCTCATGCGCTGGAGCGACGACCGCCGGTCTACCTGAGCTTGATGACGACGCTTGTCCGCGCCGCGCTCCACTCGCCGTAGCTGCGTGCGGGCGTTGGGCCGACTGGGCCGCGCTAGACATAGGCTACGCATAGCGCGAGTTATGTATAGGGGCTCCTATGGTCAGTCTTTTGTTTCTGCATAGAAATATAGCTATGCTCAAGGGTATTGTTCCACCAAAAAAAAAAAAAGCTATGCTCAAGGGTAAAGCGCATATATCAATCATGTTGTTCGATGTGTTTCTTTATAGATAAGTTGATGTATTGTATTCCTCACTTCATAACAGTTGTGACAGCATGAGAGGACTTGCGCGCGGGACGAGGCGCGCGGCTGGAGCTGTTGCCTGCATGCTCTCGGCGAGCCGCCTCCCTGTAGTGGCCGGCC
Source organism: Eragrostis tef (assembly GCA_000970635.1). Classification (NCBI taxonomy): domain Eukaryota; kingdom Viridiplantae; phylum Streptophyta; class Magnoliopsida; order Poales; family Poaceae; genus Eragrostis; species Eragrostis tef. Next base: position 50,733 of record LAPY01003504.1, on the reverse strand, counting down.
GAGAAGCCTTCCGCATGATCTACAGAGTTGCTGGAGTGAGTGGTATACGACAACACGGGCACTGCGCATGGGAGCGTGTGGGCTAGTGGACAAAGTGTGCGTGGGCCGGGGGCGGCTACGCCATGGCCTGCGCCGAGCCATGGGCCGGCCTGCTAGAGATGCACGCTCTCATGCTTGCGGTCCACGCACACCCTAAATAGCCCGTGCGATGAGAGCTCGCGACCGTATTGGCGAGTAAAATAGCCCGTGCTAGCCATGAGCCATGGGCCGGCCTGCTAGAGATGCACGCTCTCATGCCAAGACGTCCAGTGAGAGATGCATGCTGCTCTCATGCTCGCGACCGTATTGGCGCACAAGGTCAAGGAAAAAACCTCGTGAAAAAGATCCGCCGACTGGACGTCTGCCCGTTGGACGTCACTCCGTCCCGTACGTGGTCGCATGGAATGGCGGATATGGAACGGCACAACGCGCCACCAGCAGACCTGGCAAGGAGCCATGCCAGGAGATGGTGAGGCGTTTCATGGACACTCCGGCTAGCTGTTCTGTTCATGATGCTATTAGTATACCTCAATCGGGCTGTTCGGCAGGCTGCAGCTGCGGCTGCGGCTGCAGAAAAATAACTGCGAACACTGTAGCTGTTGCAGAAACACTGTAGCGGCTGCAGAAGAAATAACTAAAACACTGTAGCTGTTGCAAAGCAGCCAGGCGAACAGGCTGAATATGCAGCGGATCGATGGAGGAGTGGTCTTAGTCAGCATCAGGAAGCGGTGCTGCTGCGAAGGCATTGCGTGCTTACACAGGTAGAGGCGATGAACACCCATCGAAGATTTGAGAGGACCGATAACACTCTTGCCTTGCCATGGTAGCTTGAAAAGAAGAAACAGCTTATGTTTCTCATAAGCCAAACATCTGAATCTTTACTTATTTTATCGACACATGTTTAGTTGCCTCAAGATATCCAACCCATATATAAGCCTTAACTCATGTGACCAAGTGTCAACTACTAAAATCATGTAACGGACCGCCACATGACATTTGTCGTCACTTCATGTGCCTATGTTTGGTCAAAAAACACCTTTAAAAATACCCTAAGTCCAAATATCCCTTATCAGAAGAATTTCAGGGCTTAGATTTCTGTGTACTTATATAAATTCTACAACCATGAACACATATTGGAATTGTATAACACAATAATTACTTCATGCATCAAATGTGAAAGTTTTTTAAATTCTCTAACATTCAACTAGCATTGTTGATTATATCTCCAGATACAAGGGATAGCCATGTAAAAAATCATGGCGAGTTATAGTCTTCAAAAATTAGATATTATCTAAAAACTATATTGATAGTGCTAGAAATCAGTGAATTAAGTAAAGCTACGTTGCTAATTCTTTGTCGTTGGCGTATGAGTTCAATGATATAATCAAAGTCAATATTTCAGTTATAAATACTAAAATAGTATAACAATAATGTACAATACATAATTACGAGGCTTCCTAGATAGCCCGTTCGATTGCATGTGCCATTTGGTCTAGTTGTTGCAAAAAGGAACTTGTAAGATCAAAATCTTATATCACGTATATATTCAAAATTCCATAAAGAAGTTGACTAAGGAAACAAATATGTTATGAGAGGAAATCTCCATGGCTAATGGACTCTACATCAGTTGACATCCGTTGGAGCTTGCAGATGTTAGGGTTAGAAATGCTTTGTGGAAGAGCTTCATGCAAAGGTTGTGGACCCCGTTCTCTGTTTTTCTTACTGTCCCGAGTTCAAACTATCATAATCCAAGTGGTCAGGTTCCAACACAAAGACGCTCACTAATTGGGCTATATACTTAATTCAAATGCCTACAGCTTGTCTTCGTCGTGTATGGACCAGCCGTTCGTCGCAACTTGCGGAAGAAGAAATTTATTTTGCTTGTCTGTGTTAGCCTTTGATTTTTTTCAACCCTTACAATCCTTCGATGATAGTATATTACCGTTTGTGTTTGCTATAGAAACCAGCAAGTTTATTTTAGCAACTCATCATGACAGCTACTCAGGACAACGGGTCAACGTTTCATCTTTTTCTTCTGCCAAGTCTGAGAAACAGGACACTTACATCCTGGTAGAAACGTTTGCACTTGTGCTAACTTTTGAGAAGACTAATTAATTATTATCAAGTGCCACAGCATTATAACAACATCAAGACGTCAAAGCCATATTGGCGCCACAGGCTGACCCTTCTGCACAGCAACCTGAGATGCAGCCTCCTCTGAATGTGGCTGCCAATGGAGCTGCAATAGGTGATATTGATCTGAACATGGACCCTGCTGATGGTCTGCATGAGATGGGCATGAATGGAAGTGATAGTGTCTTCTCCGGTGCTGCAGCGGATTTTGAGGCCTCTGGGGGATTAGAATCTGCTGTCGATCCTGAAACTGAAGCTATGCATGCTGCTGTTGAGCCTGTCCCTCTGCAGATTGCCAATCCTGTTGCTGAAGCTGTCCCTGCTGCTGTTGAACCTATCCCCCTGCAGATGGTCACGGCACCATCATCACCTAACCCGGTACTGTCTGTTGTTCCTTTTATCCCTCAGTATCCTTCACAGTCCTTATCTTATCATTTTGTCAATCAAATCTCCATCAGCCTTGATACTGTTTTACCTGCTTACATCAATGATAAAAATTTCACGCTGCATCTTATTCAACATACTACTGATCCTGATGAGCAGAACTTGGGACTGCTGAAACGTGCTACTGTGGATGATCTAGAGGCTGCATTGAAGGATGATGATGATGATGAGGTGATGGAGGTGGATGCCGCCTCGACTGTGTTCGGCAAGAATAAGAAGCGTCGTGCAAAGAAGATCAAGGAGCCAATTAAGGATGTGCGTCTCCTCAGGCGTAGCAGCAGGCTGAGCGATAATCTTGAT
>LAPY01003504.1:5111-20174 GCA_000970635.1 Eragrostis tef | reverse complement strand
GAGGGCGAGGTGGCGGCATGCGTCGGGGCGAGGAGGAAGAAGGGATCCAGGGGCAAAAATGTCAGTACAGAAGAAGGCTTAAGTGATGGCGTTTGACTCTGCGTTTACTGAGGGCGTTTTTTGAAAGCCAGCTTTTACGGTTGCTATTGTTTCAATTCTCTCCATAGTTCCAACACTCACCGTTTCGTTTCTCCAAATGCAACAAATTCATGCCCCCGCCGGCCCCCCCCCCCCGCCGCCGCCAGCTTGACGGCCGCGTCCCTCCACGAGCACGTCCTCCGCCTACACCAATGCGGCGCCGCCCACCTCCTCCTCCGCCGCGCGCACGCCGCCGCCCTCGTCTCCGGCGCCCTCGCTGCGTCGCTCCCGCTGGCCGACAGGCAGTGGAAAAAGTACTGAAACAAATCCCAACCCTACTTGCAGAGAGAAATAGATGCATAGGCTTACCTTCATGTTGACGTGTCCAATGTGCTCGTAAGTTCTCCCTTTAATTCTTTCCTGGACATGTGTCCATGACCTCACTATAAACATATGTATACATCGCCGCCGCCGCCGCAGCGGAGGTTCACCGCGACAAGGGACTCGAGCTCCACGCCTCCGCGATCCGGTGGGGGCACCACGCGGACGTGTTCACCGGCAACACGCTCGTCGCGTTCTACGCGGCGTGCGGCCGCGCAAGCGACGCGCGCAGTGTGTTCGACGAAATGCCCGCGCGGGACGTCGTCTCGTGGAACTCCCTCGTCTCCGCGTCCTTGGCCAACGGAACGTTGGATGACGCAAAGAAGGCAGTGATGGGGATGATGAGGAGCGATTTCTCTGTAAATGTGGCGAGTTTGGTGTCACTTGTGCCTGCCTGTGGTTTGGAGGGTGAGGAGGGGTTCGGACTGGGTCTCCATGGAATGGCTCTGAAAGCTGGACTTGATTCTGCCGTGAACCTCGGGAACGCGTTGATTGATATGTATGGGAAGTTTGGTGACTTGGAGGCATCCATGAGGCTGTTTGATGGAATGCCAGAGAGGAACGAGGTTTCATGGAATTCTGCAATAGGTTGCTTTGTTCATGCGGGCCTTAATGGACATGTGCTGGATCTGTTTAGGGAGATGTCAGGATCTGGAGTCATGCCGGGGACTATTACGTTGTCAAGTTTGCTGCCTGCTCTGGTTGATCTTGGTTATTTTCACTTGGGGAAGGAGGTGCATGGGTACAATATAAAGAGAGGAATGGAGTCGGATATTTTTGTTGCAAACTCACTTATGGATATGTATGCCAAGTTTGGTTGTTTGGAAAAGGCATCTGCTGTCTTCAAGAAAATTGAGGCTCGCAATGTCGTCTCGTGGAATGCTATGATAGCGAATCTTGTTCAAAATGGAGCTGAGACCAAGGCGTTCAGGCTTGTTATCGAGATGCAAAAGAACAGGGAATTCCCAAACTCTCTCACCATAGTTAATCTGCTTCCAGCCTGCGCAAGGATGGCCTCTCTAAAGACAGGAAAGCAAATCCATGCATGGTCAATCCGTAGAAGCTTAATATCTGATATATTTGTGTCAAATGCTTTGATTGATGTGTATGCCAAGTGTGGGCAGCTGAGCTTGGCGCAAAGTATCTTTGACAGGTCAGAGAAAGATGACGTGTCATACAACACTTTGATTCTGGGTTACTCGCAGGGTCCATATTGTTTTGAATCTCTGAGTCTCTTTGGGCAGATGAGGTCTGCTGGAATAGAGTATGATGCTGTTTCATTCATGGGTTGCCTGTCTGCATGTGCTAATTTGTCTGCGTTTAAACAAGGCAAAGAAATTCATGGCGTTTTAGTAAGGAGATTGTTAAACAATCACCTCTTCCTGGCTAATTCACTGCTGGACCTGTATACTAAAGGTGGAATGCTTGACACTGCCTCAAAGATCTTCGATAGGATTAACAGGAAGGATGTTGCGTCATGGAACACTATGATCATGGGATATGGGATGCAAGGTCAAATTGATGTTGCATTCAAATTATTTGATATGATGAAGGATGATGGTATCTACTATGATCATGTATCCTACATTGCAGTTTTGTCGGCATGCAGCCATGGGGGGCTTGTAGATAGAGGAAAGAAGTACTTCAGTCAAATGGTTGACAAAAATATTGTGCCACAACAAATGCACTATGCTTGCATGGTAGATCTTCTTGGGCGTGCTGGACAACTCAATGAGTCTGCTGAAATAATCAGAAATATGCCTTATCCTGCTAATTCTGATGTTTGGGGAGCATTGCTTGGGGCGTGCCGTATACATGGACACATTGAGCTAGCACGATGGGCAGCAGAGCATTTGTTCGAGTTGAAGCCAAAGCACTCAGGCTACTACACCCTCCTTATAAACATGTATGCAGAGGCAGGGATGTGGCGTGAAGCAAATGAAATCAGGACATTAATGAAATCTAGGAAGGTGCAGAAAAATCCAGCCTATAGTTGGGTACAGAGTGGCAACAAACTACAAGTTTTTCTTGTTGGGAGTGGATAGCTGTGCTGGGGGAGATTCTAAATTGACCGACAGTGTAACAGATTCTGGCATTGGTCATCTATATGATGGCAGAAAATCTTTCATCAGTAGTAAGTTGTATACTAAAGTGACCATGTTTGGACTGTAAAAGAAAGTATAGCAATATTTTAGATCAAGGTTCAGTGAGCTGCAGTAGTCCATAATTCAAGTAGCTGTTGATGCTGCATTTAAGAAATGTGCTACTTGACATGGTAGGAATTACATTAAAATGGGCAGATATTTTTTGTTGTACCAAGTTCATTGCATTATACGAAGTTATACGATCTGCGTTTAAACAAGGCAAAGAAATTCATGGCGTTTTAGTAAGGAGATTGTTAAGCAATCACCTCTTCCTGGCTAATTCACTGCTGGACCTGTATACTAAAGGTGGAATGCTTGACACTGCCTCAAATATCTTCGATAGGATTAGCAGGAAGGATGTTGCTTCATGGAACACTATGATCATGGGATATGGGATGCAAGGTCAAATTGATGTTGCATTCAAATTATTTGATATGATGAAGGATGATGGTATCTACTATGATCATGTATCCTACATTGCAGTTTTGTCGGCATGCAGCCATGGGGGGCTTGTCGATAGAGGAAAGAAGTACTTCAGTCAAATGGTTGACAAAAATATCATGCCACAACAAATGCACTATGCTTGCATGGTAGATCTTCTTGGGCGTGCTGGACAGCTCAATGAGTCTGCTGAAATAATCAGAAATATGCCTTATCATGCTAATTCTGATGTTTGGGGAGCATTGCTTGGGGCGTGCCGTATACATGGACACATTGAGCTAGCACGATGGGCAGCAGAGCATTTGTTCGAGTTGAAGCCAAAGCACTCAGGCTACTACACCCTCCTTATAAACATGTATGCAGAGGCAGGGATGTGGCGTGAAGCAAATGAAATCAGGACATTAATGAAATCTAGGAAGGTGCAGAAAAATCCAGCCTATAGTTGGGTACAGAGTGGCAACAAACTACAAGTTTTTCTTGTTGGGAGTGGATAGCTGTGCTGGGGGAGATTCTAAATTGACCGACAGTGTAACAGATTCTGGCATTGGTCATCTATATGATGGCAGAAAATCTTTCATCAGTAGTAAGTTGTATACTAAAGTGACCATGTTTGGACTGTAAAAGAAAGTATAGCAATATTTTAGATCAAGGTTCAGTGAGCTGCAGTAGTCCATAATTCAAGTAGCTGTTGATGCTGCATTTAAGAAATGTGCTACTTGACATGGTAGGAATTACATTAAAATGGGCAGATATTTTTTGTTGTACCAAGTTCATTGCATATATTGGGCTTGTGAGTCCTCACCGAGAAACAAAATTGGTGGTAAGCCGATACTTTTATGTTGACATTTTCTGTTGAAAAGTAATTTGCTCATTCATAAATCACGAGTTATACTTTGTCTGAAGGCAATATAATCAAGAGGAAGAGCAATATGCCACCAAAGAGAGGAAATCACAGGTGCAAATTCATCTCTACATGTTTTAGTTGATGTTCAGAAAGGTCTGATGTCTCATCATTGATGTTAATATAGGATAAGGTAAACCCTACAGGAGACCAATTCACTTAGAGAAAGAACAAGATGCCAAGAGGGAAGAAGGGACAAGAGTACCTCTTGATCCTAAGCCTCGACGCACTGCCAGGCTATTTACTGTTGATGCACAACAAAGTCAACTTGAAACCCTGGAGGAAGGTACAGATGTATGCTTGTATCGCAGTGAGTTTGAATTTCTCAAATTTTCATCTGTTTTTAGCAATTATTTTCTTTTTTAATTGATGATGGTGTTTTTGCTTGCACAGGAACTTACCACGACTCAAGATAAAGGGTAGAGTGTACAAACTACAAAATGTTGTGGTAGGAAGACATGTCATATTTGCCATTATAAAATCATGTGAGTACAGGCTTGAGATTTTGATCCTCAACTTCTATGGTTGGGTTCATGAATTGGTCTCCCTAGATTCTATTAGTACTTACTTAGATGATAGAATTTTCATATCCAAAAATAGTCATTTTTCTTACTGAAAAGTGTATTGTTTCTGGCATAAATTTTGGGGTGGGTGAAATTCTGGTCACTCAATATATTCTTTTCAAAAGTGTCGGTGTCAGTTTTTAGGTGTCACTTTAACATGGTTCCCAAACCATGAACAACATTTAAATGTGAAACATGATGTGTTCTCTTCCAGCTGTATTTCACTTCCTTTGAACCAGAGCACTGTAGTCATGCCTATAGTTTAACAATGCTCGAATTTTTTTGGGGGCTTGTCAATGCTTGTAACTCCCAAATCTGATGGACAACATGTATAAGATTTACCTTGTGTGAATTGTGAAGCCATCATCTTGACGGGCAGTGGAAATTGATAACATGAGGCATGACAGGCAGTGGAAAAAGTACTGAAACAAATCCCAACCCTACTTGCAGAGAGAAATAGATGCATAGGCTTACCTTCATGTTGACGTGTCCAATGTGCTCGTAAGTTCTCCCTTTAATTCTTTCCTGGACATGTGTCCATGACCTCACTATAAACATATGTATACATATCTTTTATTTTGTTTACTAAAATAGTTTTGTAAGCCGTAAGTAAGGGAAAGGAGCGACTAAGAACTATAGGCATGGGAGGCATCGGGAAAACACCAGCAAATTTCAGACCCCAATTTGTAGAGGAAAAGAAACTTTGGGTTTTCCTCCATGTTCCCATGCCCACTGCTCTAAGACACTCGTTTCTTCCTCTTCCTGACTCACTTTTGAGGCCTCATGATCTATGACTAAACATGATTATAATTATGTTTTTGTCACTGGAGCAAGTCCGAAGGAAAAGGAAGGAGTGCATAAGAACTGTAGGAATGGGAGGCATCAGGAAAACCAAGGGATACATTTCTATATCCAATTCTGGATGTGAAACCAGGTAGTTCTCATGCTTTCCTTCATGTTCCCATTCCCATTGCTCTTAGGCATTCTCTTTCCTCTTCCTGACTTACTTATGCTTAAAAGAACAAAACTAAGAAGATTTAACTGTTATACAATGCCTAGGGTATTCTGTGGTATATATAGGGTTCTAGTGCAGCCCTGTTTGCTTTACATCTTGTCAATTAATGTAAGCAGTGGATACACCTACACTTTGTGCATTACTGCATCACATTTAATAAAGTGGGTGGAGAACATCTTACTGCATTGCATTTGTAGAAAGGAAGGTTAGAGCCCCTTCTTCCTATAAATATCTGTAAGGCTAGCAGGTTGCAGGTAAGATTTTGGTTCTGATAAATGCAACTATAGACAAAAAAAAACTGCGTTTAATGTTCAATATTTTCTGAGAAAGAGATATAGCTTCATTTGACTTAAAACAACTAGGATCAAGTAAACACTGAATTAGAAATAAAGGTGCCCTAGCGTGCAACAAATGACAATGTCATGTTACCTTACGTGGTTCCTAATATTAGAGGAAGTCACATATAAAAGGAATTAGTTTGAAATTCTATATAGAGCAGAATAAACAGATGAAATATCACTAAACAATTGGTTATAATCCCTTGGAAGAATACACAGACATTACTCTTGTAGTCGGGTTTATTCAACTTGAACTAAATGCTCGTGTCAATTCAGCATGAAAATATTGGTTTCAGGTTTCAGCTTGATATCCATACGTAATTGATCAGTGAAGTAACATGTACATCAGAATCTCAGGCATACTACCCTGTGGCCAAGCCATGTCATTCACACTAATGCATAGTTGTAGTATTTCAACTTCTTGTTGACACATGACAGAGGGAGAATTTTTTCCAAAATGTACCCTGATGGTTCTATATGGGAAGGAACATGGATTCTATTGAAGGGTTCAACTCTTTTTTCTTTTCCTGTTTCTGTGTATCAACTAAAAAGGCTTTGTTCTTGTTGTTGTGTGTATATCAGCTTATGTGCATGGTATGCTTGTCAGTCCATGGTCCTAGTAAAAGACCTTGGATTTGTGCTCTAGTCATGATAGATGTTATTCCTGTTTCATTCTTTAATTTTTTTTTTAAATATTTCACGTTGAGTGATTTCCCTTGCACAAGCGGGAGGTATGGAGCGTCGAAAGTCAAGTTACATATCAATGTGCTACGTGCTACTGTAATGTATTGATCCTATCAAAATTCAACTATACTGCACTCCGATGTTTCCCAATCTTCACATGAGGCAGCCTTTATCGACTTATATTTTAATGGATTAGTTACACAGAAAAGAGGGAATTGAATAAAGGTTTATTGACATTTGTTCCCATGTGCCTGTACAAGTGGTAAAAAAGATTAACATTTGTGACAATTATAAGTTTATTAACATTTGTGACAAGGATATACATTCCAAATGAGCAAACGACATATTGGTACACTTGTGCTTACCTTTGTACTTCACTGACCTATGTCTGCCAATATAAATGAACTAGCTTTGAATATGAATGGTCCTTGCCACTCTTTTATGAGATAAACAACCATATGGTCCCAATTCTTCAAGCAAATCGATGGGAGTTAGCTAGGCAGTCTCTCTGGCTATGTCTGTGCCTGACATCCTCTCTTGCAACTACAATCTTGACAGCCATTTGTTTTGTAGTTCATCCATGATATCATTATTTTTTCTAGACATAACAAGTAATTATTTTTTATAGACATATCAAGTATTGTTCACATAATGTCTGAAACTTTGAATGCACTGACGTCATGTGTTTGGTACCTTATTCCTGGTGGAAATTATGATGCGTGTTTAGCTCTTGTTCCCATGAGAACCCTCTTTCCGACTCACCCTCATGGACTTGATTTCAACATACTCTTCCTAATTCACTCTTAAGACTTGTCCGTTTGTATCTCTTACATTAATCTGCCAAACCAACTGAGCTAAAACAAAGAGGATGGAGAACTTTAAGGTTGACGCATTGAGCAAGCAAAAGGCTACATTTACCTCCAATTTCAGTGGTACACATACATGTGCTATTCTCCAGGTCCCCATTACTAATGCTCTTAGACTTTCACTTTCGTCCTCTTCCCCAATTACCAGGTAGGACTAAAAACTTTCAAATGGGAATCACTGTTGGATAATGCATGCGTTGTCATGAAGCATACATAATAGAGCACAATGCACCATAATGCATATCATTCAATGACACTGAGCCGTGGAACATTTATGAATCAGAGTAAAATGGATAATAAAGGGTACCATGTGGTCAGGAAAGCTTTTGCCTATGCTCGTGAAAAGAGGACAAAAGGTGATAGCATGTCAGGTTAATATTGGTGTTGAGCAATATAGGTTAACTCGTAGCATGTTTTTTAGGAAAGGATAATGCATATGTCACATAGAAAAACAACATATGTAAACTTTAGAAGCTGTTTGTCCAAACTCAAGAAAACAAAATAGGAACTAAAACATCTTAGTTCATTTTAGAAATGGGGAGCTCCCACAACTAGCACTAGTAATGGATATGTACAAATTTACGATACATGGACAAATTCTTGTTATGCATTCATGAAACCTGAAAAGTACTTGCTGCATAACCACATAAGGTTGTTTGGTCTTTTCTGAAAACATCTAAGATTTTCAGGATGGACTAAAGTCTATGCATAAAGAAATTTACAGCCCTGGGTACCTATTGTCCCTGCACCACAATAAAAGGGACATGGTACCACTCGCAAAACGAGGGGAAATTATGTAGATATAATGTAGTACTTATGAAAATGTCAAGGGAAATTATAAATCATTGAGTGGGTCAATTATAATTTTAAAAGTTTTAACTAAGTTTTGTTTCATCTATTTTCTTTCTTTGTTGTTTCCTTGCTTATCTCTGTCTTTGTTTGGGTCATTTTGCACTCTATGCACTCTTCATGCAAGGGTGGGGATGGAGCTTATTAATGGGTAACCATGGATCTCTGCTAGTTGAAAGCAATAAAAAGTAAATAACTAGATCATTTATTTTAATATGTAGAATAGATCTACGGACCGCGGATGCCCATCCCACCCCTATCTGGAGTTGACGCCAGCATTCACACTCCGTTATTCTGTTATGGATAAGTTGTATTTTGACTAACCTGTTTAGATAAAATTTGGATACTTCCGTCGAAAAGCTTGGGGAGTTTGCGACTATTATTATAAAGAGTTACAACTGCTAAATACCACTCCAGAGTAATTTTGGTTGAGGAATGCATTGCCATCGCTTTCGGGGTTAAATTCTAACTGCAAGCAAGAAAATAATTTAAATATCCTTTGTATATGGCTGGCAGCAATGTGGTTCTTTTTTACATCCGAGATTTGTTTCTTGTGCTTGGCATGACCTTGGATATTTCAGTTATGTTAGAATTTTTTATGCATATTCCTGAAGATCATTTGACTAAAGAACATCCAAACTTGCTTTCACAGTTCACACAGGTGTCCTGCATCATATGGCCCCCTTCTGATTCGTGGCGCAACACAATGAGCACACCACCTCAGCAAGCTCGTCACCCTTCAATATATTTGATGATTCAATATCACTTGGATGTGCAAATTCATCAAACCAGTTGTTGGCCGGCCTCCATAGTAAAGGAGGGCACCTTTGTCATTTCTTGTTCTGTTTGTGTTTGAAGGAAAAAGTGGCAGCAATGCCGCAATGGCACTCGCCAACTAATTTGCTTTGGGACTTTGCATTTCGGATAAAAACATTCATTATGGAAGCCTTTTTTCGGTTGAATTATGGAAGCCTCATTTCAATACATCTGACTTGTAAAGAAATATTTTGGACGCAAAAAGACGAGGAAGCAACATCTGGGAATTTAGGATCCAGAATACATGAAGAAAGAGACATTCATCATTCTCTTCATTTATTTATTCGGAATACAACTAAAAGTATATATTCAGCCATTCTCTTCATTTATCTTTCTTAACCAAACATTTCCCAGATTAAGATTTTTCTCTCTCTGTAATTCGAACTAAAGTTGCTAATTAAGTATTACTCTTCCGCTTTGATATTGCAACTCTGGACAAATTCTTGTTATGCATTCATGAAACCTGAAAAGTACTTGCTGCATAACCACATAAGGTTGTTTGGTCTTTTCTGAAAACATCTAAGATTTTCAGGATGGACTAAAGTCTATGCATAAAGAAATTTACAGCCCTGGGTACCTATTGTCCCTGCACCACAATAAAAGGGACATGGTACCACTCGCAAAACGAGGGGAAATTATGTAGATATAATGTAGTACTTATGAAAATGTCAAGGGAAATTATAAATCATTGAGTGGGTCAATTATAATTTTAAAAGTTTTAACTAAGTTTTGTTTCATCTATTTTCTTTCTTTGTTGTTTCCTTGCTTATCTCTGTCTTTGTTTGGGTCATTTTGCACTCTATGCACTCTTCATGCAAGGGTGGGGATGGAGCTTATTAATGGGTAACCATGGATCTCTGCTAGTTGAAAGCAATAAAAAGTAAATAACTAGATCATTTATTTTAATATGTAGAATAGATCTACGGACCGCGGATGCCCATCCCACCCCTATCTGGAGTTGACGCCAGCATTCACACTCCGTTATTCTGTTATGGATAAGTTGTATTTTGACTAACCTGTTTAGATAAAATTTGGATACTTCCGTCGAAAAGCTTGGGGAGTTTGCGACTATTATTATAAAGAGTTACAACTGCTAAATACCACTCCAGAGTAATTTTGGTTGAGGAATGCATTGCCATCGCTTTCGGGGTTAAATTCTAACTGCAAGCAAGAAAATAATTTAAATATCCTTTGTATATGGCTGGCAGCAATGTGGTTCTTTTTTACATCCGAGATTTGTTTCTTGTGCTTGGCATGACCTTGGATATTTCAGTTATGTTAGAATTTTTTATGCATATTCCTGAAGATCATTTGACTAAAGAACATCCAAACTTGCTTTCACAGTTCACACAGGTGTCCTGCATCATATGGCCCCCTTCTGATTCGTGGCGCAACACAATGAGCACACCACCTCAGCAAGCTCGTCACCCTTCAATATATTTGATGATTCAATATCACTTGGATGTGCAAATTCATCAAACCAGTTGTTGGCCGGCCTCCATAGTAAAGGAGGGCACCTTTGTCATTTCTTGTTCTGTTTGTGTTTGAAGGAAAAAGTGGCAGCAATGCCGCAATGGCACTCGCCAACTAATTTGCTTTGGGACTTTGCATTTCGGATAAAAACATTCATTATGGAAGCCTTTTTTCGGTTGAATTATGGAAGCCTCATTTCAATACATCTGACTTGTAAAGAAATATTTTGGACGCAAAAAGACGAGGAAGCAACATCTGGGAATTTAGGATCCAGAATACATGAAGAAAGAGACATTCATCATTCTCTTCATTTATTTATTCGGAATACAACTAAAAGTATATATTCAGCCATTCTCTTCATTTATCTTTCTTAACCAAACATTTCCCAGATTAAGATTTTTCTCTCTCTGTAATTCGAACTAAAGTTGCTAATTAAGTATTACTCTTCCGCTTTGATATTGCAACTCAGGCCCTGTTCGTTTCCTCTGGCTAAAATGGCTAAAATGGCTAAAATTTTAGCCAGGAAGAGAATATTACCATTTAGAAGTATTAAATAAAGTCTAATTACAAAACCTTTTTACAAATAGGGGCTAATTTTCGAGACGAATCTAACAAGCCTAATTAAGCTATGTTTCGCTACAGTGATGCTACAGTAACCATCTTCTAATTATTGCTTAATTATGGCATAATTATCCTCATTAGATTCGTCTCGCAAATTAGCACTGGGTTCTGCAATTAGTTTTGTATTTAGACTTTAATTAGTACTACTAAATGACAATATTCTAAATGGCTAAAATCTGGCTAAAAAAACGAACAGGCCCTCAATAACATTCCTTTTCTACTTCATAGGGTCTTGACCACTGTATATGTTTTGAAGTACCAAACACAATAAAGAATGCTAGAGCGAAGCATCTCTGCAGGTGAAGAACACCAACACAATTCTGCAATATACTATTGCAAACCAAAAAGAAGTGGAAAAAGCACAGCTACAGTCAGAGATGGAATGGGAGACAGGGAAACATACCAAACTCATCATTGATGTTGGATGACTAGCAGTGCTTCAGCTTCCTCTATGTTATCCCAACTGCTCCTAGACCCATCTTTTGGTCCACTGAAATGATTCTCCTTACCCCATCATTTTTTTTGCGAATTCCCCATCATTTAGTCTTACCAAAGTTTCTCGCTTTCCCTAGTAAGACAATTTAAACATCTGAAACCAAAGGGAAGGGAAAGGAGCATCCAAGAACAATAGGAATGGGAGGCACTGGGAAAACACAGCTCTAATGTTCTTCAATTTTAGAAGACACTACAGGAGTCATGCTTTCCTCCATGTTCCCATTCCCAATGATCTTGGATCCACTCATTCTTCCTCTTCCCAGCTCAGCCTCCTCACTAACTTCAGGAACCAGATATTAAGAGTTAAAAGAGCTGAGGCTTGAACACTAGTGCAATTCGTTTGGAGCTTTGAGGTATATACATATATATTGGTCTCCTGTTTAATGCGTTAGTCAATGAAAAGACCTACTTCTTGTTGCATCAAAGGAGTGAAGTACACAACAGTTAATGGCAATGGGATCATGAAACCTATGTTTTTAACTTTTAGTGCATGTCTGTACTTTTTTAGAAGAGGGAGGTAATCTTCTGTTCATACAAGTTACAACATTGTCAGAAAAGCTAATGGCTGAGTTCTGCGAACTGAAGGTTGCATTTACACATCTGATTGTCCTCTTATTATCTCTTCACATTTGTTTTCACCTACTGCATGATTCAATTCTTGTTTACCATGATTCTTTGTTTACTTACTTGAGCTTTTCTTACAACCATTTATGGAACTTTCCAATTGAATCATATATAGTTTGGTGAGTTGTATCCTTTCGATATCTTTGTTTGTTAGAATTTCTCATATCTGATCCTCACAACACGCATAACATTGCAAGCAGTATTTTAGGATGAAAAAAAATCCATTTCACTCCTTTCAAAAAATATGCCAACAAAACTTCACTTGATTTTTGCTCCAATGCTATTTAATACCAGACAATTCACACTTGTAATTAGACATTGGTTTTACAGACGTGGAAGTCATATTCGCCAGTGTGGCGTGGCTCCTTTCTTTCTTTTCTATCTCCTCTCTAATGTCACATAAATAGCAGAATGTGACACTTGGCAGGCCAAGACCTATATACTGCGAATTAGCATTTTTGGAATTCTTACTACAAACTCAAATGAATCAATTGGATCTTATTTTGTTGTATTAAACATCGCGGTTTAAACGGACTTGAAACAGAAAATAAGATTTGGGAGAAAAATACATTCGAAAATTGAAATCCAACCTTCCCTTCACACTCCAACCAAAGACAGAATAAGTGGCTTTCAGCACCCAGCTCTGGTCACTCGCAGTTGTCAATCTCCTGCCTTGCACGAACCTCAACAAGCTAGTGTGAGATGCAGAAGCAATTTTTTCCCACAAGATGTGTAGGGATTCCGGCGTTTTTAGCTTTAATATTGCCGGACAGCAAAATCCAAGCCACATTCTTGTCAATCGATTCAACAAAAAGGCAAAATGGCCGGTGCAGCTATACGTTTTGAAGTTTTCGGCCTGATGCAGGACCCAAGTGTTGAAGTACCCAGACAAGCCTGCTTGTTCTCTTTTGCGTAAAGAAGGTGAGAGTGGCCTCTTGGGCCTGTAGTGTACACACCTACAAATTGTTGCAATAACAGTAACCTCTCGCAATGAAATTCGTGGTCATATTTACCGCATATCGCTACCATTTTTGAAAGAAATTAGTGGTAATACTTACTATGTATGGCAGCCAATTTTTTGTTGTTGCAGTGTACACTGTGGCAATATGCCAATATTTCCGATAGCGGTTAAAAACAAGAGAGCATATCCTATAAAAACGTGTGAGAACTATGAGAACTCAAATTTAGGCTACATGATCTTGATCTAAGAGGGTACATGAATTCAGGTGGGAGGGGTAATTTGCAAAAGTATGATTAAGTGGCTCAGATTAGAGTTCTCATAGTTCTCACACGAATCTGGTTCTCATATGATACGTTGCCTAAAACAATGCGCTTAAGTGATCCAAATAGTTTTAAAGACTCAAAGTAGTGTGTCACGTGACTCTAATAACAATGACATTTGGAATCACATGCATTCTCAAGCAATTACGTGGAACAGGGATCCCGCCTTTTTCCCAAGCAATTATGCAGTGCGTCAGGTTTAGTCCAAACATTACAAACAACGATGTGAATGGCATTAAAGAGCGCACGATGGGGTGATAGTTAGAATAAATTTTGTCATGAGATCTGAAGCAATTACGCAGGAAAGAAGTCACCACCTTTTGATTGATATCAATACTCGCGCGCCGAGCGCATGGGTCATAGGGTTAGGTAACATATATAGCCTCAACGTTAGTACCACGATACTTTCACAGCATGTAAAGCGACACATGAGTCTGCAGTATGTCATTTCCTTTGCTTTTATTGTCTCTGTATCGTTAACACCAGATAGCGTACACTACCGGAAGTCTCTGTTTTGGCTACTCGGCGGAAGGCCAAAAACACTCGACAAAAAGCACTTGAAATGGAACATATATATCACTCTTTGGCCCCGGGAATCCCAAACAAAATGTCGTCGGCAAAGAGCCTCCCTGCTTTGCCGAGTGTTTTGGCAATTACACTCGGCAAAGCAGTTTTCAAGAATCAGTTTTAATTGTTTTTCTCCACAAATTCAATTGACAAACACACATGTCGTCATTATACATGACTATAAGCATCCAATTCACAATCACATCCACATCGAAAACCTCAAATTGGCCAGAAATGCTCAAATAGTCCAGATTCAATAAATATTACACAAATAGTTCACAGAATGCTCGCAAGTCCACAAATAGTCAACAAACTATCACAAGTCCACAAATAGTCCACCAACACTCACAAGTCCACATATACAGTCCACAAAACACAAATCACTTGGCAAAGGGTAGGGGTGGGAAAAGAGTGTGAGATGTCGATAGATCTACGTCTTGCACTCCAGCATTCGACCCCACCAATGAAGGCATCTGCTACACAAAGGAAGACATAACATTTGTAATACAACATGTATAGCACAACTCTAAGTTTTTTATGTCTCTAAATCTTCTAAGTCTCTAAGTTTCTAAGTCTCTAGGTTATGCAATTGTCACACCCGGTTTCAACGACCGAAACCGAATTCATCTGTATGCCTGCCCAGGATCAAGTTTTCACGCACACAGGACAATATATGTGATAAATGAACAATATCTTTATTAAAACGACAAGTATATTACATAAATGACCCGTAGGTCTAAAAGAAAATTACATTGCCGCGGAATAAATCTAAGCGTCGGTGCCCTTTAACTCCACAGGAAGTCGACCGGAAGACTCGCAGGCCTAGTACTCCACTCCATTGCCTTCATGGTTCTCCCTTACTTCTCCTGTAGCTGAACAATGTAGGGGAGGGGATAGCCGTGAGTACATAGAGTACTCAGCAAGTG
>LAPY01003503.1:47517-58213 GCA_000970635.1 Eragrostis tef | reverse complement strand
CTATATGTAGAAGTTGTACATTCCACACACAAAAATACTTAAAAATTCAAATTAGTTGTGGATTAACAAAAAGAGTGAAGACTGGTGAATAGTGACCATTAGTGTATTGATTGATCAGTACAAAAACTAGAGAAGTTTGAATACAAAGATTTCACGTGATAGAGATGATTTTTTGAAGATTATAGAAAAAGAATCATCAAATTTGGACTCATATGCAAAATTTATACAAGTTTGTATTTGAAATACGAACGAAAATAGCAAAAATAACATTGGCTAAAGAACTTGACAAGAACACACTGACGGATCAAATCCTTGCCGCCGGGCCACCTTCATGCCGTGCCGGCCCGAGCACGACCCATCTAACAGTGTCATGTCGTGCCGGCCCGATCTGCCAAAACCCCGCACGGCACGACCCATTAGCTCGGGCTGGGCTGTGCCACATGTCGTGCCAAAAATTCGAGCCATAGCCCACCCAGATTTGGCCCGGCCTAAGTCCTAGGACTATGTGTGCCTTGTAGCGTCCTGCCTCCTCGAGGCCGGGCCCGCACACCTAGCAACCTTTTAGGATCTCAAAACTATTCTTATAGACCAACACATGTCTTTTCTGTGCACTTTGTCCTCACTCGTGCGCACCCAGAAATAACTTCCCGGTCGGTCACCCATCCCGAAATTGCTCCAAGCCAAGCACACTTAACCTCGGAGTTCTTTTGAGATGAGCTTTCAAAATACAATTTGTTGACATGAGTATTCTATTAATCTTATTAAGACTTGGCTCGGAAGTGGAAAGACGGAGCAAGAGCGGTTGCGCTGTGGCCTGCAGAGCAACGTGGTTGGGGAGATGCGACGTGGACCATGGGACTAACTTGTCAGTGACACGTTTATTGTACTAGTTGTGTTCTTTGTTGGGCAGTGAGGACGGTATTTTTTCCCAGAACTAGTAGAAACATACTACTTGGATACTTCTAAATGTAAAAAAATATGAATATACCAAGACTAAGAATAAAAAGTGTGTCATGCAGGAGCTCTGAGAAAACAAGACACATTCATGAAATGTACCGAGTTCATAGGTTTTTTTAAAGGAGGACTCCTTGAGTCCAGGGACAATTTGACTTTTGAGACCACAGTGGCTGTGGGTTATGTCCAAATGGGCAGGTTAAAATAGGCAGGCACGAAGCACGACTATTTTAGACTGGCTTAGGCATAGCAGGACCCATCTAATTTCATGTCAGGTCATGCTTGGGCCTAGGCTTCAACCCAGTGAGCGGCACGGCACAACCCGCCTAAAAAATATTAAGTATATTTTTATTTCTATTTGTATAACTAAGGTTTTATGGTCTAATGGTAAGACATTTGCTTCATACCCTTAAGGTCCCTAGTTCAAATCCACTCTCTCTCGACATTTTGCACCATTTTAACTTTAAAAGGCAACTATATATGATTGATGGGTCATCATTATTGCCCGGCCCATCATTCCTAACGGGTCGGCCGATGAATCCATGTTGGGCCGCGCCATGAGACGATCCCTGCACCCATGGGCTGTGGGCCGTGCCTAGATGGGACCAGGCCATGCCGGGCTGGGCTGCCTATTTGGACATCTATAGGTGTGGGTACTCTCGTATTGCTAAGGTGGCTGCTGGATAACAACAAACAATTCCACCCACCTGGAGGAAATTTTCGTGGTTTAAGAACAAATCGTGTGCTCCATTAAGTAAAGAAGAAGAAGAAGAAGAAGAAGAAGAAGAAGTGTGCTGTGCTGGATACATGTGCCAGTAGTTGTGCTGCACTGCATGGGTTTCTAGTTTCTACACAGCATGTTATTACCACTAGGCCGAGCCGTGCGCTCCGCCGCGCCCGTGTTGAATGGTTTGATCGTGGTTTGGTTTCTTCGTGGTGTCTCTGGTGGTGGGGGTCAGGGTGTGGTCAGCACTCAGCATCGATGGTGGCGTCCCGAAAGTTCGGCAAGTAACTGAGCGGTATGGTTGCGATTTTCTCGATCTGTTCTGCAATGCGGTTTCCATTGCGGCAAAGGACAGGACTGAGCAGTATGTACAGCAAAAGGCGCTCCAAAGCTCCGTTGTGGCAACCTGTATGCTTGTACGCTTGTACTAAGGTTTTTTTTATCAAAGAATGTTTCAAAGGTGTCCTTAAGACAAATCATCAGATCAAATATAAAAAGCACGGTAACAGCAATAGGCATGTGAGAACATGAAGCAAATGGTTCTGATAGCAATAATGATTCACAAACCAAATTATATCCCTCCCTCCCTACATCTATTGAATTCAAGTAATATACAATTACGGAGATACTACAGGAAAAGAATAAAATATTACTTCATCAGATAGTTCTTTGTATTAATTGCATGACAGTAGCAGCTTCTCCGGCTCCCTTGTTTTAACCTGGTTATCAACTATATAAGTGAAGAATATTAACCACAATGACATCACACAATAGTCTCTGAATGTACACCTGAAGAATTAAAAGAATATTACTGAGAATACTGATGCAGTATGCATAATTGTTTGAAAATGTAGGTATGTAAAAACTTGTCGTACAGTTACCAGTCAACGAAATTAGAGGCAACGGCATAATTTGTATCTTAGCAAACACCAAAGACAAACCATGTAATATGACTGGAAGTTTACAGTTGAGAACCTTTCTGACAATTTCTACAGCTGATATAAAGATATGGGATCATTCCATTTCAGGTGAGGAGTACAACCATTTTTGGGACGTTTGGCCATTTCTAGGAGAAATAACCATATATAGACCTAATGATAAGTGCTTGCAAAATGCTATCATTTTGCCTGAAGGCTTCTGTGTCAACCTCAAGCAATAAAAATATGGTATGACGTCGTGTATTAGAAATTCAGCTATTTTTCACAAAACTATATGGAAAGATGATAAATGATTCATTAGGTAGTCGGAATCAATAACTAAAAACCGGATCACCTTATCAACGCAATATGGGAAGCCAAAAAATATCTAAAAAATTGTCTCATAGGAAAGAAAGCTGCAATGAAATGAAAAATACCATTTGTGTCAGTGAGGCTAGACACGGAGGTGCATCCAACATTACGCTGGACCCACAACTTCCAAAATGCCACCTCCAGATTCAAACATCATTAGTCAGCATCAAAATGGTAAGTTCTACAATTTGAATCACAAGATCAACTATTCGATCATCCCCCCACAGCTTCAATCATATATTTTGGTTGTGTTTCCTGGCAATCATCGAAATACATAGCAGCAACTACATTAGCATGTTCTATCTCAACTCACAGTGTGAGATAGAGGAGTCGATCACCCAGCTGGTTCAAACAATTTATGAGAGCACCTTTGCTCCAAGACACCATTTTGCATACCCATTTTTGATAGAGAATTTTTTGTGAAGCAAAGAAGGGCATAAAAAAACTATAAGACAATAAGAATACACAAACACAAAACCATTACAGTCTCAAAGCAAGTTATTTTCTTTAGTGAGCAACAACCTAGATAGCAGATAATGATGGAACCGTCATAATATGGTTAAGAAGGAAGGACCAATAACAAATGTCATATATAGGTGGTAATAGTAGATAACCAATTAAATATGATGAATGAAACAACACACAACATTGTAATAAAAACTCACATAAGTGAGCATGTTCTAAGAAAATATTCCATACACGACCGATATCAAACTATGCACATAGATATCTTTTATGTTTTTGGACATACAATTGGTTAGCCCAAACAGTGCAGGCTGCTGTTCAAAAGGAACACTTCAAGACTAAATGAACCCCAAATTTAAGAGGAATTCATCAGAAAAAAGGCAACAAAGCTTAAATATTACTCGACCATGAAAGATGGGTGCAATAAAAAAGGTAGAACAAACCTGGAAACAGATGAAGGCAAACATGACATCCTTCACAGTTTAGTTAGCACTCTTGCAAGCAATCACCACTGCGGTTATGATTTGACAAAAAATTAGTAGACTAACATGGTCATATTCTACAGTAAGAAATGAAGCCATGTTCAGAGAAAAATTAGATTATGGCCCATTCTATCAAGAGCGGAATCATGAAAAAGTCAAATGGAAAGTTACAAAAAACAGGAAAGCAATCAATTCATGCTATGTCCAAATAGAATAATATTGATAATATTTACACAGCCTTGAACTAAAGCAGGTTACAAATTTGTGAATTTTCTTTCCTCAAATCCGTAACCTAATCGTGGAGATAAAGAGGCGGCAATTGAGAAATTTGGAAAGAAACATACAGGAAGGAACCGATGTGGAAGAATTTAGGAATGAAAAAATGAGACGATCCCTGCGCCCATGGGCTGTGGGCCGTGCCTAGATGGGACCAGGCCATGCCGGGCTGGGCTGCCTATTTGGACATCTATAGGTGTGGGTACTCTCGTATTGCTAAGGTGGCTGCTGGATAACAACAAACAATTCCACCCACCTGGAGGAAATTTTCGTGGTTTAAGAACAAATCGTGTGCTCCATTAAGTAAAGAAGAAGAAGAAGAAGAAGAAGAAGAAGAAGAAGAAGAAGAAGAAGAAGAAGAAGAAGAAGAAGAAGAAGAAGAAGAAGAAGAAGAAGAAGAAGAAGAAGAAGAAGAAGAAGAAGAAGAAGAAGAAGAAGAAGAAGAAGAAGAAGAAGAAGAAGAAGAAGAAGAAGAAGAAGAAGAAGAAGAAGAAGAAGAAGAAGAAGAAGAAGAAGAAGAAGAAGAAGAAGAAGAAGAAGAAGAAGAAGAAGAAGAAGAAGAAGAAGAAGAAGAAGAAGAAGAAGAAGAAGAAGAAGAAGAAGAAGAAGAAGAAGAAGAAGAAGAAGAAGTGTGCTGTGCTGGATACATGTGCCAGTAGTTGTGCTGCACTGCATGGGTTTCTAGTTTCTACACAGCATGTTATTACCACTAGGCCGAGCCGTGCGCTCCGCCGCGCCCGTGTTGAATGGTTTGATCGTGGTTTGGTTTCTTCGTGGTGTCTCTGGTGGTGGGGGTCAGGGTGTGGTCAGCACTCAGCATCGATGGTGGCGTCCCGAAAGTTCGGCAAGTAACTGAGCGGTATGGTTGCGATTTTCTCGATCTGTTCTGCAATGCGGTTTCCATTGCGGCAAAG
Organism: Eragrostis tef; assembly: GCA_000970635.1. Taxonomy (NCBI): domain Eukaryota; kingdom Viridiplantae; phylum Streptophyta; class Magnoliopsida; order Poales; family Poaceae; genus Eragrostis; species Eragrostis tef. Next base: position 53,109 of record LAPY01003503.1, on the reverse strand, counting down.
GACAGGACTGAGCAGTATGTACAGCAAAAGGCGCTCCAAAGCTCCGTTGTGGCAACCTGTATGCTTGTACGCTTGTACTAAGGTTTTTTTTATCAAAGAATGTTTCAAAGGTGTCCTTAAGACAAATCATCAGATCAAATATAAAAAGCACGGTAACAGCAATAGGCATGTGAGAACATGAAGCAAATGGTTCTGATAGCAATAATGATTCACAAACCAAATTATATCCCTCCCTCCCTACATCTATTGAATTCAAGTAATATACAATTACGGAGATACTACAGGAAAAGAATAAAATATTACTTCATCAGATAGTTCTTTGTATTAATTGCATGACAGTAGCAGCTTCTCCGGCTCCCTTGTTTTAACCTGGTTATCAACTATATAAGTGAAGAATATTAACCACAATGACATCACACAATAGTCTCTGAATGTACACCTGAAGAATTAAAAGAATATTACTGAGAATACTGATGCAGTATGCATAATTGTTTGAAAATGTAGGTATGTAAAAACTTGTCGTACAGTTACCAGTCAACGAAATTAGAGGCAACGGCATAATTTGTATCTTAGCAAACACCAAAGACAAACCATGTAATATGACTGGAAGTTTACAGTTGAGAACCTTTCTGACAATTTCTACAGCTGATATAAAGATATGGGATCATTCCATTTCAGGTGAGGAGTACAACCATTTTTGGGACGTTTGGCCATTTCTAGGAGAAATAACCATATATAGACCTAATGATAAGTGCTTGCAAAATGCTATCATTTTGCCTGAAGGCTTCTGTGTCAACCTCAAGCAATAAAAATATGGTATGACGTCGTGTATTAGAAATTCAGCTATTTTTCACAAAACTATATGGAAAGATGATAAATGATTCATTAGGTAGTCGGAATCAATAACTAAAAACCGGATCACCTTATCAACGCAATATGGGAAGCCAAAAAATATCTAAAAAATTGTCTCATAGGAAAGAAAGCTGCAATGAAATGAAAAATACCATTTGTGTCAGTGAGGCTAGACACGGAGGTGCATCCAACATTACGCTGGACCCACAACTTCCAAAATGCCACCTCCAGATTCAAACATCATTAGTCAGCATCAAAATGGTAAGTTCTACAATTTGAATCACAAGATCAACTATTCGATCATCCCCCCACAGCTTCAATCATATATTTTGGTTGTGTTTCCTGGCAATCATCGAAATACATAGCAGCAACTACATTAGCATGTTCTATCTCAACTCACAGTGTGAGATAGAGGAGTCGATCACCCAGCTGGTTCAAACAATTTATGAGAGCACCTTTGCTCCAAGACACCATTTTGCATACCCATTTTTGATAGAGAATTTTTTGTGAAGCAAAGAAGGGCATAAAAAAACTATAAGACAATAAGAATACACAAACACAAAACCATTACAGTCTCAAAGCAAGTTATTTTCTTTAGTGAGCAACAACCTAGATAGCAGATAATGATGGAACCGTCATAATATGGTTAAGAAGGAAGGACCAATAACAAATGTCATATATAGGTGGTAATAGTAGATAACCAATTAAATATGATGAATGAAACAACACACAACATTGTAATAAAAACTCACATAAGTGAGCATGTTCTAAGAAAATATTCCATACACGACCGATATCAAACTATGCACATAGATATCTTTTATGTTTTTGGACATACAATTGGTTAGCCCAAACAGTGCAGGCTGCTGTTCAAAAGGAACACTTCAAGACTAAATGAACCCCAAATTTAAGAGGAATTCATCAGAAAAAAGGCAACAAAGCTTAAATATTACTCGACCATGAAAGATGGGTGCAATAAAAAAGGTAGAACAAACCTGGAAACAGATGAAGGCAAACATGACATCCTTCACAGTTTAGTTAGCACTCTTGCAAGCAATCACCACTGCGGTTATGATTTGACAAAAAATTAGTAGACTAACATGGTCATATTCTACAGTAAGAAATGAAGCCATGTTCAGAGAAAAATTAGATTATGGCCCATTCTATCAAGAGCGGAATCATGAAAAAGAAGAAGAAGAAGAAGAAGAAGAAGAAGAAGAAGAAGAAGAAGAAGAAGAAGAAGAAGAAGAAGAAGAAGAAGAAGAAGAAGAAGAAGAAGAAGAAGAAGAAGAAGAAGAAGAAGAAGAAGAAGAAGAAGAAGAAGAAGAAGAAGAAGAAGAAGAAGAAGAAGAAGAAGAAGAAGAAGAAGAAGAAGAAGAAGAAGAAGAAGAAGAAGAAGAAGAAGAAGAAGAAGAAGAAGAAGAAGAAGAAGAAGAAGAAGAAGAAGAAGAAGAAGAAGAAGAAGAAGAAGAAGAAGAAGAAGAAGAAGAAGAAGAAGAAGAAGAAGAAGAAGTGTGCTGTGCTGGATACATGTGCCAGTAGTTGTGCTGCACTGCATGGGTTTCTAGTTTCTACACAGCATGTTATTACCACTAGGCCGAGCCGTGCGCTCCGCCGCGCCCGTGTTGAATGGTTTGATCGTGGTTTGGTTTCTTCGTGGTGTCTCTGGTGGTGGGGGTCAGGGTGTGGTCAGCACTCAGCATCGATGGTGGCGTCCCGAAAGTTCGGCAAGTAACTGAGCGGTATGGTTGCGATTTTCTCGATCTGTTCTGCAATGCGGTTTCCATTGCGGCAAAGGACAGGACTGAGCAGTATGTACAGCAAAAGGCGCTCCAAAGCTCCGTTGTGGCAACCTGTATGCTTGTACGCTTGTACTAAGGTTTTTTTTATCAAAGAATGTTTCAAAGGTGTCCTTAAGACAAATCATCAGATCAAATATAAAAAGCACGGTAACAGCAATAGGCATGTGAGAACATGAAGCAAATGGTTCTGATAGCAATAATGATTCACAAACCAAATTATATCCCTCCCTCCCTACATCTATTGAATTCAAGTAATATACAATTACGGAGATACTACAGGAAAAGAATAAAATATTACTTCATCAGATAGTTCTTTGTATTTATTGCATGACAGTAGCAGCTTCTCCGGCTCCCTTGTTTTAACCTGGTTATCAACTATATAAGTGAAGAATATTAACCACAATGACATCACACAATAGTCTCTGAATGTACACCTGAAGAATTAAAAGAATATTACTGAGAATACTGATGCAGTATGCATAATTGTTTGAAAATGTAGGTATGTAAAAACTTGTCGTACAGTTACCAGTCAACGAAATTAGAGGCAACGGCATAATTTGTATCTTAGCAAACACCAAAGACAAACCATGTAATATGACTGGAAGTTTACAGTTGAGAACCTTTCTGACAATTTCTACAGCTGATATAAAGATATGGGATCATTCCATTTCAGGTGAGGAGTACAACCATTTTTGGGACGTTTGGCCATTTCTAGGAGAAATAACCATATATAGACCTAATGATAAGTGCTTGCAAAATGCTATCATTTTGCCTGAAGGCTTCTGTGTCAACCTCAAGCAATAAAAATATGGTATGACGTCGTGTATTAGAAATTCAGCTATTTTTCACAAAACTATATGGAAAGATGATAAATGATTCATTAGGTAGTCGGAATCAATAACTAAAAACCGGATCACCTTATCAACGCAATATGGGAAGCCAAAAAATATCTAAAAAATTGTCTCATAGGAAAGAAAGCTGCAATGAAATGAAAAATACCATTTGTGTCAGTGAGGCTAGACACGGAGGTGCATCCAACATTACGCTGGACCCACAACTTCCAAAATGCCACCTCCAGATTCAAACATCATTAGTCAGCATCAAAATGGTAAGTTCTACAATTTGAATCACAAGATCAACTATTCGATCATCCCCCCACAGCTTCAATCATATATTTTGGTTGTGTTTCCTGGCAATCATCGAAATACATAGCAGCAACTACATTAGCATGTTCTATCTCAACTCACAGTGTGAGATAGAGGAGTCGATCACCCAGCTGGTTCAAACAATTTATGAGAGCACCTTTGCTCCAAGACACCATTTTGCATACCCATTTTTGATAGAGAATTTTTTGTGAAGCAAAGAAGGGCATAAAAAAACTATAAGACAATAAGAATACACAAACACAAAACCATTACAGTCTCAAAGCAAGTTATTTTCTTTAGTGAGCAACAACCTAGATAGCAGATAATGATGGAACCGTCATAATATGGTTAAGAAGGAAGGACCAATAACAAATGTCATATATAGGTGGTAATAGTAGATAACCAATTAAATATGATGAATGAAACAACACACAACATTGTAATAAAAACTCACATAAGTGAGCATGTTCTAAGAAAATATTCCATACACGACCGATATCAAACTATGCACATAGATATCTTTTATGTTTTTGGACATACAATTGGTTAGCCCAAACAGTGCAGGCTGCTGTTCAAAAGGAACACTTCAAGACTAAATGAACCCCAAATTTAAGAGGAATTCATCAGAAAAAAGGCAACAAAGCTTAAATATTACTCGACCATGAAAGATGGGTGCAATAAAAAAGGTAGAACAAACCTGGAAACAGATGAAGGCAAACATGACATCCTTCACAGTTTAGTTAGCACTCTTGCAAGCAATCACCACTGCGGTTATGATTTGACAAAAAATTAGTAGACTAACATGGTCATATTCTACAGTAAGAAATGAAGCCATGTTCAGAGAAAAATTAGATTATGGCCCATTCTATCAAGAGCGGAATCATGAAAAAGTCAAATGGAAAGTTACAAAAAACAGGAAAGCAATCAATTCATGCTATGTCCAAATAGAATAATATTGATAATATTTACACAGCCTTGAACTAAAGCAGGTTACAAATTTGTGAATTTTCTTTCCTCAAATCCGTAACCTAATCGTGGAGATAAAGAGGCGGCAATTGAGAAATTTGGAAAGAAACATACAGGAAGGAACCGATGTGGAAGAATTTAGGAATGAAAAAAAAAGCCCCTTTCGTCTGTCCTTCTACCTCTGAAATTTCTCACTTTTGTTCTACACAGCACACAAGCAACACGATCCCCACTAAATAAGCTAGAGTCCAAAGATTGAAGAGGAGGACAACCTTACTGTATCAAGGCCGAAGGACGCCATGGTGCGCTGCCGCTGTAGCCTCCCTCCCCATTCCAGCCTCATCCCCATGGCGGCAGTGCATCCCTGCCTGGGCGCCGTGGAGGTGCCTCGCCTTGACGTGGTCGCGGCATGGACTCGGCTTCCTGCGACTCCCATGCGCTCCTGCTCGGCCTCCTTCCCTGGCTGCCCTTCTCCTTCATCGTCGCATGCAGGCCATGGCGGAGGAGGCGAGGGGGAGGCAACAAAGATGGGGATGCGGAGGCGGATTGACCTATTTCTCCCGCCTTGGCACCCGTGGACCGCGACTGGACGCCGTAACTGGCCTCTCTCCTGTCGGCGGTGGCCGCGGCGAGATCATGGTGGCCCTGGCTCGCCATCGCCCCCCATGTTGGCTTCCTCCTCCCAGGCCGCGACTGGCCTCCTGCCCGTCCACGCTCCATGGCGCCGTGCTCAGCAGGCGGCACATCAAGGAGGCGAGGTAGGAGAGGAAGAGCGGGACCAAGCCGGCGACCACCTGATGCGACAGGCCAATCCCGCTCGCGGCGGC
>LAPY01003502.1:45038-58214 GCA_000970635.1 Eragrostis tef | reverse complement strand
CATATATACCGGCCGAGAGGCTCAATGCAATACAATCCACCGTATTATACGCAATCTATTCCTCTTACACCACCACATCAGCTACATTTTTCTTATGCCTCTGCTGAAACATTTGTTCAACCAATAATAGTACATACCTAAAGATAACGTTCTTGAGTCGGTCACTTTGGACGGCATTGTTCATCAAAGAAAATATTAGTCGTATGAGAAGCCAGGCACTGACTCGGGAATTAAGTCACGTTTCCTTCGTTCCGTCCAGCAAACGTAGGAAATTTTCCTTAGCAATGGATTCTTTTGAATTTCCTTTGATCCAAACTGGACGTCAGTTACTCGTTCAATATTGTGTGCTTCTGACTTAATTCTAACCTATGTCTACATGAGGACCACCACATCAGCTACATTTTTCTTATGCCTCTGCTGAAACATTTGTTCAACCAATAATAGTACATACCTAAAGATAACGTTCTTGAGTCGGTCACTTTGGACGGCTTTGTTCATCAAAGAAAATATTAGTCGTATGAGAAGCCAGACACTGAGCGCTCTACTTTCTTTCATAGGATCATGTTGGTTTTATAGCCAGGCATGCTGTATAGTCTAAAAAAAGTAAATGCACATAGTACATATGCGCCTCCAACTGCATACAATAACTCTATTAAGTCTATATAGTGCATCTTGCTGTAACAGTCCAAGCCCAATGATCCTACTTTGCAATAGGAGAAGGTGCGAGTGAATGACTAAAGAGTTACAAAGATGTCGCGACTGCATGTTAGGCATGGGAGGCAGGAGGGAAGGATCTACTAGTTCGATTAGCACAAAGCTCTCCAGGTGCCTTCTTAGCGCCAGCTGATCGATCTCATGATGCACCGGTCAGCTGGTTCAGGACATGCAGCTGGATCTGCGGCTGGACCGGCTTCTGTGGGAGATCTTGCATGGTGTACGCAGGCGCAGCAGGTGGGTATGTGGCACTGTAGATAGGCATTGGGCCACGAAACATGCCAGGGAAGGCAAGAGTGCTGCTGTACGAGGAGGCTCTAGGCGAGAACGCAGCGTGGACCTAGGACTAAGCAGACACGAAGAGGGCGACATGCGGCCACATCTGAACCATCCCCTCGGTTTGGAGGAAGGAGGGGAACAGGGCAGTGTTTGCCGGAAGGAACAGAGTCTTGACCATCTTGGCCCTTGCTGCTTGTCGTTGTTGAATTCTTGGCATAACGATGAATTGGTTGCAGAAAGCTTGGACATCCTCTGACGTGCACTGATGGGAATTGGAGGCGAAAGGAAAGAATCAAAGAAGCGACTAGACATTAGTGTCACCATTGTTCTCCTTCCCTGAGGTTCTCTTGATCTTCGAGAAACCGGGGCTTTTGAAAGCAAAGAATGGCGTATTGTGTATCCAGAGCTTGATCCACCTGTCAAGTGACGACGATAAAAAAAGAGATGGCATCTCTTTTTTTATCTGTATGAGCAAACAAGACATGACATAGCCCGTTCATCCGAACCATTAGAAGTGGAGATTTGGCTGCTGGACTTTCTGTGAGCCACAGCAAAGGAGGCATGGAGACGGAGAAATGAACTCCTGAGTTTTTTTTTTTTGAGGTATTCCTGCTGGTTGAGCAATACATTATCACCAAAAATCACATAAACTTCCATTTGCATGATGTATAATAGTAGAGCAGTGAAATTCTATGCTTCTTTATTCCGTTTGTCACAGCTTATTATGCTAAACTACATAAAAAAAGATCCAATCTCTTGTTAGCTCAAACAGTGAATGAAACATTAGAATCTAATCTCTCATTAATGAATACATCCAGGGCATCATGAAGTTTGGTGATGGAATCTGTGAATTATTTCTCCTTCTTTTAATGCAATTTTATTATTAGTTATGTACCAGCGAACTTATACCGAAAATATATTTCTTGGGGTGATGATCAAATCTTCCATTCATGATGATATGGTCATTTTCTGATGAGTGAATGCACATCAACATTGTTCACCTACGAGCTGCTTCTAAACTGGCGCAATATGAACTAGGTTCTCTACTCTTTCGCGCACACACCACAACATGCAAATCAATATACCACCTCGATCATACTTTTTTGTACAAGCTCCATCAGTTCATACTAGAGGAAGTAGAGAAAAATAAGATTAAGTAATTCCGAAAAGAAAGAAAGTTGTCGTAGTGTGTTTTGGAACAAAAGGCAAAAGGAACGTATCTTCATGGCTCGGGAGTAGAAACATGTTAGTTGCGTGGCTGGTCCCAAAACTGTGTGTCGAGGCACTAGTGATATTTTGCTCTCACAGAACTATTTGGTATGCAGTGAGAGCTCACGACAAGGGAAACGGCTAAGCTAGCTAGTGAATGATCTTTCATAAACAAGATAGAAATGGCTAAGCTGGCTAGTTGACTCTAACCCTCGAGGGCAGATTAAAATTCCAAGACTTGAAGCCAACTGGTCTATATTCCAGATTGTTGTGATACCCATAACTTTATCTTGTTAATAATTAGTTGAGTAAACACATATTAAGTCCATGGTTCTTGTCTGCAACACATTATAGATGAGGAAAATTACGCAAACTCTTAGCTCTTGTCAGCTCCGATTCCATATTAATTGAATAGTCTTAAACTCCTGAGTCCGACACAATTAGGACAGATTTGTTCATCAACAGATTTTATTAGTTTTTATCAACAGCCAGGTACTATGCTCTACTATCACTACAAGAAAATTTGCCTATTGCCACGGGTGGCATTGCAACAACAGAAACTTTGTTGCAATAAGTAGTTGTTATTACCACCATTTTAGAAAATCGCCGCAATATGTCAACAATATTGCCACGAATATGGTAATCCAAGATTTCGTTGCAAGAGATAGTGTTATGGCCACCATTTCTAAAATGGTTGCGATTGGCGCTTGCAACAACTCAGAAATTGTTGCCATAAATTTGGTATATTGCAACAAAAATAATTTTGTGGCAATAGATTTTTTATATTGCAACAATATACTAGGGTTGCAATATTTTTAGAAATTCGTTGCAATAGTGTAATAGCCACAAACAAACAGTCGTTGCAATACACAAAGTTATTGCAACATTATTTTGCTTATGGCCACTTTTGTTACATTATCCAAAACTAATAAACCAATATTATTTACAACCTAGACATGAACAAATTGGTGTAGTGGTAAAGTGCTCATTCTTGAGAGAAAAGATCATAGGATCGAATCTTGTTTTCAACATCAATATTTTTTTGTTTTTCTTTGTTTTATTGCCACCAAAAAATATCGTTGCAGTATTATCTTTTGTTGCAAGTTCTATCTACTGCAACGCATCATTTTGTGGCTATTACCATAAGTATTGCAACCAAACAAAAAAAAAGTTGGCCGTCAATATACCAGGTGTCATATAGTCTAAAGAAAGTAAATCCAGATAGTACATACGCGGCACGACAGTAACATTTTTATCAATTGGATAGGATGCCTTTATATAGTGCATCTGGTTCAAACAGTCGAAGCCCAAGGATCCTACTTTGCAACAGGAGAATGTGCGAGTGAAAGACTAAAGAGTTACAAAGGTGTTGCAACTGCGTGGTAGGCATGGGAGGCAGGAGGGAAGACGCTACAAGTTCGACCAGTAATTCCAGTCCACATGTCTTAGTAGCGCGAGCTGAACCCAAGGTGCACCGACCAAAAGGAGTTAGTCGCCCAGCGCTGGCTGCTGCAGGACCTGCTGCTCTAGTTGCTGGGTCATGGTGTATGCAGGGGCAGCAGGACGATGCGTTGAGCCGTAGGGAGGCATGAGGCTACGAAGCATGCCGGGCAAGACAGGAGTGCCGATGTACGAGGCAGCACCGGGCGAGAGGGCACCTTGATTCATGCGGCAGTAAAGGAGTCTGCGAGGACCAATGACCAGGCAGATCCAAAGAGAACCCGTGCGGCCACATCGGAACCATCCCTGTCGACTAAGCATGTAAGAGCCGGACGTGAATGGGTCAGTGTTATTGGAGGGCACACGGCATGTACCACGTTTGCAGTTGTTGAATCCTTGACGGGACGACGAAGACGACGTTGTGGCAGCTGTAATCCAAGGGTTAGAAAAAAAAACTTGTGGGAATTTGTTAGAGAGCTGGGACATCCTCTGAAGTTGATTGACGGCCGACGGGGAATTTGAGGCCATAGGGAAGAAGCGACTAGTCACACCTGTCACCATTGTTCAACTCTTTCACTGTGGTCTTTGTTGATCATTGAGAAATAGGGGGCCTTTGAAATTAAAAACATAGACTTGACGTGTTGCAAAAATAAAATAAAATGACATAGTCCGGTTATCCCAACTGTTACTAAGAAATAGACAAAAATATATTTTCTACTACCATATATATAGGTTTACAGAATTGTCGAAGTGGATAAGATCGGTGAGCATCAAAACATTCCAGGATCTATTGAATTTTCAATTTTTTAGTGTGGTGTCTGTCAGGCCATCTATCTAGTTCTTTTTTCTTTTGACGGTCTATCTAGTTCTTTTTCACCATGGCATGCACGAAGCACTAGAAACACACAATGTAACGCGAGGAGAAGCAAGAGGGAATGATGCATGGCTAGTGATTAGTGACTGATGGGAAGGATAAATGAAGGCAGCCTAGTCCAATAAGGTTTCCTTTCACTATAATACAATCCATCTTTTCAGTTTTGAAGGCGTGGCCTACAGTCTTAGTGAGCCGGAACCCAGTTTCCCTAGCTCGAGAGCTATAGTGAGCCAGAACTTTATTTCCTTGGAAATATATTTATTTGCTTTAATGACTGGTTTAATATTGTTATCTTATGACTACATGAAGACCTCCCGCATCATCAACCGTTTTTTCCCTATGGCTCTACAAAAAGTCAAAAAAAAAACATTTGGTCCACCAATATTAGTACGTACCCAAAGTTAATGTTCTTGTGTCCGGGGCTTAGGATGACTTTGTTGATCGACAGATTTATTAGTACAACGAGCAGTCAGGCAGTGACCGCTCTACTTTCCTTTACAGGATCATGTTGCCTTATGGCAGCGATGCGTGATATTTAGTCGGAAAAAAGTAAATGCACATAGTACATACGAACTACCACTATCGATATTGCATACGATGCCTCTATATAGTGTGTCTTGCTCTAACAGTCCAAAGCCCAAGGATCCTACCTATAGCATTCGGAGGTATGAGTGAATGACTAGAAAGTTACGAAGATGTGTTGCAATACCATGATAGGCATGGGAGGCAGGAGGGAAGATGCTACTAAGTTGAGCATATAATGAAGTTCATTTGTCTTCGTAGGGCCAGTTGATCCCATGATAGTCCCGCCCAGCAGGTCGGGATGGGAAGCGCTCGCTGCTGCTGGACTTGCAGGTATGTGGCATTGTAGAAAGGCATGGGGCCTAGAAGCAAGCCCGAGGTTACCAGATCGGACTGGCTGTGAATGAGCCTGCACCGGGCGAGAGGGCACCAAGATGCATGCTAGTCATGAGGGCATGACAAGGGCGACATGGTAGGCGAGAGGGCTGCGAGGGGCAAGGGCCAAGCAGACCCGAAGAGGAGCAATGCATGTGACTGCACCTGAAGCAACCCCCGTCTAAGGATTAATTGAAGAAGGACAGGAGCGCAACATTGTTGCAAGGGGCATCCTCTGACGTGGACGGATGGGAATGGTGAGTGAAAGGAAAGAAGCAACTAGACATTCCGGTCACCATTGATTCTAGTTTATCTTTGAGAAATAGAGCTTTGAAAGCATGAATGGCGATCCAGAGCTTGATTTAACCTAAAAAGGAATAACACCTAATTCCGATCTGTATGAGTAAACAAGACATGCCATAGTCTTGTACGCTCATCCCAAATGCTTTTAAGAAAGAGACCAACTCTTTTTTCTATTACCATATATACATTTACGAAGTGGATATGATCTGTGAGAATCAACACTAAAAAGTACAGGGATCGGAAACGTCATCTATTAAGAAAATAACCTTGTAAAAGGCATCGCCCAAAATTCCAGTTTTTTAATGATGTCTATGGGGCCATCTATAGAATCCTTGTTTTCACCGTCGTCTACCAAGCACAAACAAAACCAATGTAGCAAGGATCAACATGAAATGATGGTTAGTTATTAGTGACGTGACCTGATGGGAATAAGAGGAGCAAGGGAATGATCAAGTGAAGGCAGCCTAAAGCTGGACAAAACTGATTCTGGCAAAACCCTGAGATTCTATTTCCAAAATCAGCTACATTGTCTATTGGTCCGTTTTTTTTTCGATTTTTCAAACCCTGATCCGCAGTGAAGACCACTGAATCAGCTACATTGTTTCCTAAGGCTCTATACAGAGATTTGATCAACCAAAAGAATGTTGAGTTCGGCCCTTAGGACGCCTGACATCTATACAGTGGAATGAGCAGCTAGCCAGGCAAGTCCGCTGCAGCTTCTTTCTTATATAGTATCATGTGGTGGTATTGCTGTGAATATGCAAGGCATGTCATTTACTACGCAGTCTAAAGGAAGTAAATGCAAAATAGTACATGCGGCACCAAAATTCTATTTCCAATGGCATACCACGCATCTATATAGTCCTCCTTTCACTGACACGACCTAGCCCAAAGATCATACTTTAGCATTAGGAGAAGGTGAGAATTACTGAGTTAGGCAGATGTTGCAACTGGGCGGTAGGCATGAGAGGCAGGGGAAACTTTTGCGCACTTCCACGAGCTGAAGGGCTATCTTGGACATGACATTTCTTGACTTTTTCAGAGGATGAGCTGAATTAAGAGCTTCTGTCAAGAGGCAGCCTACGAAATGTTTTACTCATCCACCCGTATCATATATGAGAGGAGGTTCTGACCATTTTATTGGCAAATGCACCAGTTGTTTATAGAAATCATATTTAATTTAAACTTACCTAAGAGGAAGAGCCAATATATGCATAAACAAGCAAAACTCATGCTCGAGGAACTACAGCGTGTGGGATCAGGCGCCTCTTCGAGAGCCCATGTAGAACCAAGCAAAACTCGTGCTTCTTGAGAGACATTCCATCCGATGGACTCAAGCATCTGACATTGGCTGACACAATTACTAACTGTAAGGGAAAACCAAACATGGCATGGTCTATTCATCCCAACTGCTACTAAAAGGAGATCAATTAGAACTGAGATCTATGGAGTAAATGCTTATCCTCGTCAAAAAGGACCAATCGAATTTCCAATATTTTTGCTGGTGTCTATGTGACCATCTCTATAAGAGATGCATCTTTTTCACCGTGGCATGCACCAAGCACCAACAAACCAATGTAGCACGATAGGAGACAAGCAAGAGGGAGTCTCTAGTGAACTAGCAAGTAATCGGTAACGTGACCTGATATGAATAGGAGGCACAAGGGAAGGATTTCTTAGTAATCGAGGAAAACTGTGTGCTATGAATTTTTCTCTATCTTCCTTCTCTAACTTGGACACGATCATTTTATTCGTGTAATCTAGGCTGAAACATTAGTAATCCAATCTGTCCAAGTACGTACAGCGCATCATGAAGATTGGAGATGGAACCTGTGAAGTATGTGTCCATCGCTTGGATTTATTTCGTATCAGCATCGAACATTTGTTGGGGGTGATGGTAAATCTTCCATTCGATATGGTCATTTTTGGATGCGTAAATACACAGCAACATAATACAGCTACCAGCAGTTTTGACACACACCACAACATATAAAGCACTAGCAACCAGCTCGATCGATCATATTTTTGTTACAAGCTCAATCAGTTCATACAATAGGAAGAAGAGGAAAAGGTAATTAAGAAGTTCGGAAAAGAAGTAAAGCTGTATTTATGCTATCAAGAAATGTTCAAAATTTTCTTTCATTATGTGAGAGCGCAATCTGGTGGAAAAGCATGATGTCAAAGTACAGAAAGCAATATACTGAGCCAGAAATCAGTTTCTCTATAGCTGTGCGCCACAACCCAGTTTCCCAGAGAGCTATATAGTGAGCCAGAACTTTGTTTCCATCGAAATATATTGATTTGCATTAATGACTCTTTTAATATTGTGTGCTTATGACTTAACCAAAATCTACATGAAGACCACCTTATCGTCAGCCACTTTTTCCCTGTGCCTCTACAGAAACATTTGGTCAACCAATATTATTACGTACCCGAAGTAAATATTCTTGAGTCCGGTACTTAGAATGGCTTTGTTCATCGATAAATTTATTAGTTCAATGAGCAGTCAGGCAGTGAATATACGAAGCGTGATATGTAGTCCGAAGAAAGTAATGCACATAGAACATACGAACTACCCAATTCTACTTAGAGCAGGGTTAACAAGCGTTTCAGGCGGCCGAGTTCTCTCTCTTTCCTTGATTACCCCTCCAAGTAGGATTTTTGTGACGTGGAATTGCTATTCGCCGGCTGACTAGGACCCAGTATACTTGCTCTGAGAGCAGGGCTAATAGTACGCCCGCCTGCCGGCGTCTCAGCTAGTCCAGTCAGCTGAGCCATGCGGAGCGGTGGTGGTGGGGCCCATCGTTCTTTAATGTTCTGTGCAGTTTAGGTGTGAGGTGGAAGGATTTGAGAGGAGGAGAGATGGCCAGCTGCAAAAGAATTTCATTTCGCCCGCTCGTGGCCGGCGACTCACGACCCGCTCGCTTTCTTCTCTCACCCCACGTCGGATCGCGCCGGCTGAATTCCTCTTAGGGTCTATTTGGATGTAGATATTGGAAGACTTGGAATAGAATTGGGTTTAATACTAAATCAGCCTAGGCATTAAAATGAGCTCAATGCCAATTGCTATTGTTTGGATGTAGATGGAATTGAGAGCTAGAATTCAACTGAGGGGCTGAATCCGGCAACGGAACTCAACAACACGATGGAATTTTCGTGTTCCTGGTCCAACATTGCGCTGCAAATTTCATCTAGTTTTTTTAAAATTGTTTCAATTTTTTTTGAATTTTGAATTCGAAAACCGGACCGGTTTTTATGGTAACCGCTCCAGTTACCGATGTTTTTGCAATTTATATTTTTGTTTCAAATTTTTTTGAATTTTGAATTTGAAAACCGGACCGGATCGGTTTCTTCGATTTTTCCAGTAACCGGTCTGGCTACCAACGGTTTTACAATCATATTTTTGTTTTATTTTTTTTAAAAAAATCAAATTTTCTGAATTTTGAATTTGAAAACCGGCAATCCCTAATGAAGACGCTCCAATGCCACTGAATTCAGAGGGTCGGGCCTCTGAATTGTGGATAGGGCAACTCAGTTATGTTTCAATGCCATAAATTGGCCCTCCAATGCCAATTCCTAATTCCAGCGACATCCAAAACACTAGAATTGGCTGAGCCCAATACCAATTTTTAATTTCAGCTCTCAATTCCAACATCCAACCGCTGCATTATAATACTTGCTCTTATTGATATTGCATACGATGCCTCTATATAGTGCGTCTTGCTCTAACAGTTCAAAGCCCAAGGATCCTACCCATAACATTCGAAGAAATGAATGAATGACTAGAAATAAGTTATTACGAAGATGTGCTGCAACAGTGTGATACGCATGGGAGGCAGGAAGGAAGAAGCTACTAGGTTGAGCGCTAAATCAGGTCCATGTGTCTTCGCAGCGCCAGCTGATCCCATGAAAGTACCAGCCAGCAGATCGGAATGTCCAGCGCTGGCTGCTGCTGGACCCGTAGATACGTGGCACCGTTGAGAGGCATGGGCCCAAGAAGCATAACGGAGAGTGCAAGACCGGAGTGCCCTGGAGAGATGCTGCACCGGACATGGCCGGGCCACCAAGATGGATACACACGGGGGCATGACCACGGCGATTAGTAGAACAAGGACGGGAGCGGGATAGTGTTGCAAGGGGCACCCTCTGACATGGACCAACGGAGAATTCGGGGTCAAAGGGCGCCTTCGGCATCCTCCGAGAACAAAGTTTGCTGATCTAGTTTAAATAAAGTCTAATAACAAAATTAATTTTAAACTTTTGGTCGAATTTGCGAGACGAATCTAATAAGAGTAATTAAGCCGCGATTAGCCGATGGTTACTGTAACAATACTGTAGCATTACTGTAGCAAAACATAGATTAATTAGGCTCATTAGATTCGTTTCGCAAAGATGTACCCATCTGTAAAAAGGTTTTGTCATTAGACTTTATTTAGTACTCTTAAATAATAAAATTCTCTATAATGCTAAAATTTAGAGGGGTCTAAAATCTCGCACCGAACGCGCCCAAAAGAAGTGACTAGACATATCCGGTCACCATTTTATTTCTAGTTGGCTTGTTTTACGGTACCTCGAAATAATTGTGGACCATCTATTTTAACTAGATCAGCAAACTTTTACCTCTAAGGAGGTAATAGGCCACTAAGATTTCCTTTTAAAGTTGTTAGGATTTTGCATGTAAACAATATCGAAAAGGTGAAGCACTATCTAGTCGCATCTTTGGACCAGGCTGCTGCGTTCATCCACCCCCCCCCCCCCCCCCCCCCCCCCCACCACCACCACATAAGATCGTTTGTTGCAAAAAGCCAACATGTAATTGATCAATATGATTTCCACCCCAACACACACGTGACATGGTGACCTGACCTGTCTGAAACGTCGTGGTACCGCCAACTCGGGCTCGTCCATTGTGGCTGCCAGTTACGCAGCCATAATCGATCACAATACGAAGTGGTGGTGCATGTCATTATGTTATGACAACAAACATATGTATTCTAGGATCCGAGCCTCCCCTGTTGATGGCAAAAGTCAAAGGCCGCGGTAAGCTTTGGCCCTGCCTGAGTACGTAAAATACGTACTACTGTGTGCGACCCTGAGCACTGTGATTGTCCGTGGCAGAGGCTTCATGGTGCTGCCTCATTTTAACGGGCTCTCAACTGATGATGCGGATGTGGCCAGCTGTGGTGCATTACATGACGATAGATGTAGCTGAATATTTCATACTTTGTACGTGTTTACATGGCATAGGACCAATAAGTCTACGCTGGTACGTGTATATATGCGTCTTGCCTGGTACATGAAGATTATTTATGGGATCAACAACCATCTGAAGGATATATTGGGGGTATTGCTGATCACAACTGCAACGCAAGGTATCATATGTAATTTTAGTGCAACTTCAATCCCCTACATGTTTTGCAGCATAAGGAAAAAAAATCAATTCTACA
Source organism: Eragrostis tef (assembly GCA_000970635.1). Taxonomy (NCBI): domain Eukaryota; kingdom Viridiplantae; phylum Streptophyta; class Magnoliopsida; order Poales; family Poaceae; genus Eragrostis; species Eragrostis tef. The sequence continues at coordinate 47,051 of LAPY01003502.1, read as the reverse complement.
AACGTACTCCCACCTCCTAGATATGTATTCCTTTTGGCGCAACACCACGGAGTCCTAGCAGTAAGATTCGCAAAACAAAAACAAACACAAAAAAAATCCTTGCAGTATGATAGCAGAGCAGAAGCCTTGCCATGTAGCTCTGGCGTCCAGGGTATAATGGGAATAAGAGGCAATAGGAAAGTACAAACATTGCCCTGCCAGAAACGCTATCCGATCTCACTAAGAGCTTGCGCTGGGATACCTTGTCGTCCATCCAATGTTCGGGGGTGGCACTGCAGTCAACGGATTTTCGTGCATTAACAAATTTAATGGTCACTATCTCGCTCTTGTAGTTCTATCCACTTTAGTGCCCTGGGAAGCAAATGGTCGAATTTTTGTGGTTAATGTGTTGCTATTGTGATGCATCTGCATTACCGCACCTTATACCTTCATTAGGTTACACACTCGTGAATGCGTCTATGCAGATATACCAGTAGTCCAGTACAACAAATAAGCATAGAAAAATGATATTAAAATAAAATAATCAGAACGAATGAATCAAACGATTTGGAATTTCAGAGAAACCAGGGAGATGATGCGTGTCTGTACAAATTTGTAGTACAGTCGGCAAATTATTTATATAGAAAGTATGTCTTATCTCAACCTAGCTTAAAGGACTTGACAGTGTGACATATATGAGGCTCCCGTTACGGTAATCCTAAATAACTGTAGACCGTCCATTTAAGTAGATCTATTCCTTTGCTCCTCAATATTTATTAGACAATCCAGCATCTCCAAGGCTTGGTATGGTTCTATCTTCTCCCTAGCCCAATCTACTAAATCGACCTCCGCCTTCTCATGGACATCCACCTTGACCAGCCAACTTGGGCGATGACTGGTTACAATCTCAGTCACAAGGATGCCAAAGCTGTAGACGTCCCATATTTCTGGTGCCACGTACCTATTTGACATTTGACAGACATGTGATCCAATTCTTTCATATATAGGCACGAATTAAACTCTACATTTGTATACTACACATATAGTCCAGTCTCTACGCTACCTTTTCCACATCAGGACAAGTAGATAGATACGCATATGTCACATCAAATGGAGAAAACGCAACCATCTAGGAACATTTTTTTTGTGATTCGATGGAACTTTGTTGACCCTCATGTCATCAGATGGCATAAAACATTACTGTAGCTGATATAAAAAAATGCATTTTTGTCAAGTGAGAAAAGTAACGTCAGTTTTATTAAGTGAATTATCCTTGTCAAATCTTTAGACTGATGCAACCTTTCAAACTACCGAACCAAGCGATCCTCCCACTTCCATCCATTGTAGTTCTTCTATTGCTCTTGTTTTGGAAATTTAAAAGAGCAATATTCTTTGGATACAGCAACGGAATTATGGAATGAAGGTCAAACCCTACTGCACCAGAACATGTCATAGCCCTTTGCAGTGCCCTTGTCATGGTCATCACTTTGGTTTTTCTTCGCGGATCGGGAATCTGCAGGAACACAGCTAGCTATCAACTAGCGTATAGCACATACATAGTTAGCGAGGCCATGTCCGTGCCACTTTTCTTTTGAATTGATAGACATTTAACTTTGTCGCTTACTGCATATAATTCCCCCCATTTCGTCTAGTAAAGAAACACCATCCTCTTTGAATGCATGATAAATTTAGATCTCGATATTTTCTCCACAGATTGTATTTCACAGACAGATAATTGTGTTTAGACGGCAATCTGGATTGACAGAGTGGACACGGGGGTCTAGCATGGCTCTCAAGTGTTCTTCCCCTTTGCCTCCTATTCCCAGCACAACACTGACGGCCTCTTCCCAAAATATGTGAAGCTTTCTCTCCGCTTCATCAAATTTGTTAGTGTACACTGTGATGATTGCTAGCAATTTGTTGTGTTCCATCGAAGGGGTATGAATGTACCAGCAGTTCCAGCATGCACAACAACAGGCCTGTAGCGACGGTTTAAAACGGCCTGTAGCGACGGACCATGGAAACCGCCGTTAC
>LAPY01003502.1:11766-27444 GCA_000970635.1 Eragrostis tef | reverse complement strand
GGTGGCAAGTCCTCGTGCTGGACACCGGATGGTGTGGCTGCAGTGCGCGCTGTGGCGGGACGGCGGCGGTGCGGGAGCTCCTCGGCGAGGAGGGGCGTTCTCAACCCGTCGCCACAGTAGCCGAGGAATCGACATTCGACAGTCTTCTTCCCCGTCGGCCACGGGAGCGGCGACGAGCTCCGCGGCGGCGCGTCCCCGACGAGCGGCGTCCTCCACACGCAGCACACGTGGATCCCCGGCCTTCGTCCTCCCGCGGCGACGAGCTCCCTTCCCGCCCCGTCGCGCCTCTCGACGACGAGCTCGTCCACCCCGTCGTGCTTCCATGCTCAAACGCATCTTCCGCAGCCTGATTCTCCTCACGGCCCCGTATAGTTCAGGCTCTGCTGCGGCGACGGGACGGCAAAACCCCCTGCCGCCTCTCCCCGGCGCGCTTCCGTAGGCCGACGCACCACCTCACCTGAGCCGTCAAAGCTTCACCTTGGTTGCGGCGGCGCGGGAAGACGAGCTGGACGCGCCGGACAAACGGATGGCAAGCGAAGGAGGCTGGCGAAAAATGGCCAGCGGAGGGGGCTGGATACCAAGCTAGATAGCAAAGAGAGGATTTTGGAGACACTGTTGGATCCAATTTTTACTACAGTTTTTGTTAATTTTGGCTAATTAACTTGTTTTACAAAGACTCTTGGAGATGCTCACCATAGCTAATGATCCGTCTTATCCGCTCCTCTTTCCTCTCGGGCCCAGCCCAATATTTCTGTTGCCCGTCCTTGTGGTAGCGGCTCGCCATCCAGATTGATTATCTTCAAGGATTAGCGACAAATCATGCGGGAGAGAAGCGAGGAGCCAAGGGAGAGAGCAAGCGAAGATTCTTTCCCTTGAATCGGAGTGGAGGATTTATTTCTTGTGAAATGCACACCCGTAGGTTCCTTTCCTCAGGAATGGAAAGCACAATTCCTTCGTTCCAAACGCGTAGATGTGATTCCTTTCCAGAGGAACTAATTCCTTCAAAATTCCTTTGTTCAAAACGTCCCCTGAAAGAACTTCTCCTCGCTGAACCTTTATCGATCGATGAACATCCACGACCACAAAGCTGCTGGATTTGGCCTTAAATGGCAGCGAGTCAAAGAGCTACTATACTATCTCAAGCACTTGACATATTATCTTTCCATGTTCATCTTATTCCCATCAGCAAGTCATGCCACCGAGTTCCCAGTTCTCTAGTCATTCCTTTTTTTCCCCTTCTGAGAGGTGTTTGTTTCCTGAGGAGTGAGTACCCTTTAGTCGTTCATGGCCCTCATAAAGTGCAAACAAATAACTATGATGTCTTTCTAGTGCTTGGTATATATGTGCCTATGTAAAACTTTAGTGGCACCGCATAGAGATTGATGCAATTAATGGTGGAATTTGGTGAATGCATTTATGATTGTGATGATGTATAGCTCAACAAGATGACCTTATGGGAGTGTGTGTTCTTTCTTGTAAATGTAGTGATGAAATTCGTGAGCTTGAATTTTCATTTTTAGAACCTTTTAGTTTGTAACTCATTCGTTAATGAGTCTTGAAAAAAAAAACTAATTCCTTAGTTGGAGTTATGACAAGTTTAAGTTGGTAAAATCTATTTCTCATATAGTCCGAAGATTCCAAACGTTTCCCCTTCTCATGCCATACTGGTTGTATAAAAGAGCCATATCAATGGCAATACTGGCGGAAATTGCTAGGTGCATTAGCCTGCATATGAACTTGCGGAAGTGTTGTTGCTTGAATTTTCATTTTATACGATTCAGTTCGTTTAGTTCCTTTTTGCAAGGCACGATGAGTTTCATGAGTTTGTAAAATCTATTCCATGTTTTACATTATAGGACGTTGCGTATATAATTTGAAGATTCTGAACATGAAAGGATCAGGAGTAAGCAAGCTTTGTACAACATCCAGAATATACCCATTTTCTAGAGAGAATGCTGAACGAATCTATAAACACCTATTACAGACTAAACAAGCCCACTATACTGCTGGACGAATGACTTGTCAAAGCCTGCGAAGAACAAGACAACGAAGATATATCCTTGCTAGTTCGATTAAACCCGCCTGACCACAACCCTGCCCGCCAGCTCCAAAACCCGATGTTGAACACACTGCTGCCGGGGCGGAGGACAAACAGAGCATGATAGTCGCAGCATGGTAGTGGGGGTATGCAATGGTCTGCTCATTGAAATTGGACTAAAGCGCCGTGGCACACATGCCGAACGGGCCTACATGTCTGGACGCCTTCCACCGCACCAGTGCACACACGTCAAACTCAAGTGCCCCTCCCTCCACAAATACAGCAGGACGTACATTAAACAAATCATCATGTGACGTATAATTTCCTTTTGCCTCCTAATCCCATGTCCGAACACCCCACGGAAGTTTATTCCCGGCTCTCATCTCTAACTCTGGTGTAGCTCCACCCTTGTCGACCTACACGCAAAATGGAGAACATCATTTATATAGGCGGTCTCATTGTGCTACCTGCAGCTGGTTCAAGTTCCGTCCTTCAAAAAATATCGCCTATTAATTCCTTTCCTTTCATATTCTACGAAATAGAAAATAATAGCAGCCGCACGTGTGGTCCCTTGTACATGCTCTGTGTTGCTTCTTGTAAGCGCAGAAGCATTTCTGTGCCAAACAAAGTTTATCTGAACATTTCACAATCTTCATCAGAACATTAGCTTGATTCCATATCGGTTGATGATAACTATGAGCCTAGCTAAGACTAAGATTTCTGATTCTGTGTAGTTGAGGTTTAATTATAAATCACACCTACCTGAAGAGACAAATGTGAAATAAAATTAATATACTATCTAGCTCTCATTGTCCTTGTTATATTCATTTTCCTTGTTATATCACAACGGTTTGCTGGTGCTTGGTATATACACATTGAGTATGCGCCTAATTGCAGTAGCAATATACGAGACCCACATCAATGTTAATAATGGTGGAAATTGGTAGGTGTGCAGATTCTTTTAGCCTATTAATGCATGGGGAGATTTTTCAAAAACAAAAAATCATAGAATATTGTCAAAATTTTATGGTTATATTCAGCATAGAGTATCCTGAATTTTTTTTGAAACTTCTCTTTATGCTAAAAACTTTATAATCTTACATTTCGAGTTGTAATTTTATATTGTTATAATGAGTATGAGTTGGACCAAAGAATTATCATTAGTTTGATTGTACAAAGCTATAATATGACATGTGTCTTTTTGGTATCGTTTGGATGTACTTCTCGGATAGCTAATTGTATCCATGCATTCTCAACAGCAGCAGCGTAATCTGTGGCAAGGAAGATGGCATCGATCGGCTCATGCGCCTTCATGCGTGATGATACAGCGCGAGCAGTACAGAAATAAGCGCATGATATATGGTGTCGGTGTGCGTGCGTGGTGAAGAGCCGACAAACTTAATTATAGCCATCAGTGCTGGTGCAGCCGTGCGGGTCGGCAGCATGTTTCCTCCGTAATTTACCTTTTTTTTCTGCAAAACGCGCTACTGCTAGTACATGTTTCATTTCATGGTATTAAGATCAAACGAGGAGGCAGAAAAAAAAACATATCTTTCCTGCCAACACATTGGGAGGAAGGAAACAGAGACTGGGTGAGAAGGCACCATGCATGGCTCCGCTTCTTGGACCAAGCGCTCGGTTCCCTCATAATAGATATTGAGACAAACAGTGTCACATTTGCGATGAAAGCTTAGGCAACAACTACGATGTGTGATACCGGTTAGTGCACAAGTAGAATCTACCAGCAACATTGTTAAATTACATGACCAAATTCCACAAGCAGATCCGCATATTCCCACCTGATATATTAAACGGCCGGAGCCAAGTCCATTACATTTTAGACGTGATGCAGTCACGCCATTTTATTACATTCAAACGATCATCCCGCTTCTTGCAGCGGTGAGCCCAGAGGGAAAGTTCCTGGGCAATGGTGTGAAGAAGTTGTGCTGTGGGTACAAGGAATCCTTGGAAGACTTTTTTTATTTCTAGAGTCCCATATTTTCCAGAGAATTGTGAGGACGCAAAAAGGCCAAACTGATATTGGCATGCTTCAGGGAGAGTCATAAACCGTATGGCACCGTCATTATTGGGTCTTGGGATGTTGAGGGCGCTCCATACTGCAGCCGAGTGTGGGCAGTCGAAGAAGAGATGAGCTCTGTTTTCTGCTGTTTGTTGACACCGGGGGCATTCATCTTCCGTGGCAACATGTTTATGTAGCAGATTTTCTCGGGTACTCAGCCTAAATCTTCACTTTTCTAGGGCATTGTGAGTTCCATATGTATGGCGCGTCTGGATCAACATATGCGACTTGTGTGAGACACCGGTACGCCGCCCGAGCCTTGAATGGTGTCGCACCATCCGTCATGGTCCTGACATCATGTTCTTCAGTCAATGTCACCTGCATAAGAAGAGAGAGCAGCGAGGATATAGCTCTGATTGAGCCACCGTTGTTAGTTTAGGGCGCAGGTGCAAATCCAAACTACTACTAAAAACATTCTTCACAGAGATATTCGGCCTAGTAGTATGGGAGAAAAGAGCAGGATAGGAGATGGCTAGAGTTGTGGAGGTGAGCCAAACATGGTGCCAGAAAGAGGTCGTGGCCCCATCACCAACGGTGACCTTGGTCATGGAGCGGTAGACGGCGAGATCTTCGTTAATAATTTTCCAAAGGAAGGAGCCGGAATTTTCAGGGTCTCCAATATTATGATTAAGGTCGTGGTACAGCCATTGTTTCCAAGGTAAGGGAGCAGGCTGGTGAAGTTTATCAATGAATTTAGTAAAAGGCAATGATTCTGAGTGTCAAGATCTTTAATGCCAAGGCCACCAGCATATTATTTATCTACTTTTACATGACATAGCAGGTCAACACCGTACCATTGTATACATTAAATGACGGGAAAAGCATCAGTAGATTATCCACTACTAGATTATACGACTCGGCAAATTCATTCCATCTACACAGCAAACCTGGCCATCAGTAGAAATTGTGTAATCGACCATCCTGCACTGGGAAGAGTAATTAAACCATGTTGAAGTTATAAAGCCTGATCGGTGAAATTGAAGCATCTGATCAAGCTTCTTCTTCATTTTCTGCTGGGTGACCGAAGTCAGTCAAATTAGTAAATAAATACATGGATCCAATTAAATAAGTAAATAAAAAAGGAGTCAGCCACTGGCTTAGTTTGTAAATATTCTGCAAATTTCATGGTGTGCATTATTCTCCTTGTCGATTATGACTTGAGATTGATGCAACTTTTCAAAGTACAACCATGAAATCTTTTCTTTAGCTCGTTGTCATTCCCTCATACCAGTTCCGGAAATCAGGGAAAGCAATTGTGGCAAATCAACAATTTTCTCTGCACAGTTTTTCACGCCTCCAGACTCATCTCCCTCCCGATCATCATCACAAATACAATCGCTTGAGACCAGAGACCCCATGTCGCTGCCTCCCTGCCTGGGCTAACTTTTCCCTCCTCCCGATCTTAATTCTTCCTCTTCTCTTTCTTGCTGCACATGCTTTGCTTGACAACACCGATGGTCATGCCCATCGCCCGACCTTTCTTCTTGCCGTTTGTGCCAAGTGTCACTCGTTTTACAGTTGGGAGCCCAGCGGTCGGTGATGGTCGGCCATCGAGAGGTTGCGGGAGGACGGAAGAGGCCAGCCGCTGGATTAGTTCCGCGGGATCCGACGGTGCATGGAGCCACTGCACGCCTTGACTGCACAAGTGATGATTGCCTCGGATCCTGATCCAGTCCGTATCCCATCAGCTCCGCTCCATCAGCACTTGCGCTAGGGTTTGCTGCTTCCCCTCGCCCCTGCCACCGGATCCCGCGCCGCTAGGGTTTCGCTCCGGCCACCGGCGGCCGCTTGATCCAACCCTGTCGACGGGAAGCCGCCCGGCACTGGGAAGCCCGGCCCGTTCATCTCGCCCTTGGGGAACCTCTACAGCACGGCGGCCGCCTGCAAAATCCATTCCTCCGAAGGACGGTCGGAAGCGGAGCCACTCACTGCCAGAGTCCATTCGAATCAGTGGTAAGAAACCGTAACCTGCTTGCAATTCAGTGGTAACTACGTAATAATTCCCTCCAAGAGTATTTATGTTCTTTCTTTGGACGTATTTATGATTCGGGAGCTGCAACCAGCAAGCCATGGGCGCCTTTCCCATATGTTGCTTGCTCGTTTGGTGTCTGTTGTATCCAAGAACTGTACGCTGTCCAGACAGTTCAGAGTTCTTTCAGTTTGATATTCAGTCCAGTTTATTATGATGTAAGAGCAGATATATATTATTAGCTAGATATAGGACATAATCATTAATCAAATGAACTAACTGATTACATCTACCTCTCTGACTTGGCAAGGAGACTGTTGTATTAAAGCTCGAATTTTGATTGTTCTTCTATGATAGCTCAGTACAGGCATGTTTGGATTCTATATGTTGACCTTATATATGTTCGCTGTTACTCATAAAAACATATTAAAAATAGAAATATGTAAGGTCATAGCAGAATGTTAACCTTATTTTCTCTAGGACAATAAAAAATCAGGCAAGATTTTTAATGTCACCTGAGTTAGTGGATTCGGATTTGATTTCAGCTTCATGTGCGTGAGGGGATGCGCACCTAATCAACTATTCCCACTGTGCGGTTTTCTGGATGTTAGTGGAAATCACTTAATGATATACCATGTACATGTTGTTTTTCCATGAATTTTGTCACCTGTACAACTAGCTGCAAGACTATATAGTCTTATGATTTTGTCTCCCCGTTGCATCGCACGGGCAGTTTGCTAGTACTAGATAACTTTAATTTTTCCCTTTTGCGACTGAATTCTAGAAACGTTTGTTCAGGGGTTGGAAGCTAATAGGTCTTGTTTTCTCATCCTCTTTTGTTGTTCACTGCAGCCCCTTCAGGGATCTAAGTTCTGTGGAATTAATAGCTGCGAAGGTATGGCAGTTGTACTGGATCTGAGGGTTGCAAGAATTCTTTGAATTAATTCCTCTTTCCTAGGATATGGCTGTTCGTACCTTTGTTGAATTAATTCCTCTTTCCAGGGACCTTGGGAGGCTCCCGTTCATCGCCCTTGGGCCTTCCGCACGGCGGCCGAAGGACAGAAGCAAGCGGAGCGACTCACCACCAGACTCCATCGGAATCCGATCAAGCTCATGCAATTCAGTGGTAAATAACCCTAACCTTCTTGCAATTCGAGCTCGCGTATTCAGTCTTCCGCGGTCCTTGTAACTACTTAATACGATGTAACGTTTTTTTTCTTGTTGCGACTGAATTCTAGATAACGTTTGCTCAGGGTTCTGAAGCTGGTGGGCCTTGTTTGCTCATCCTCTTTTGTTGTTGGCTGCAGCTCCTCTAGGGATAAAAGTTCTGTGGAATTAATATTTGCGAAGGTATATCAGTTTTACTCTGAGGGTTGCAAAAATTGAATGCAAGTTGTTATTTTGGGCAACGTTTGATTACATTTTGATAGGTTGGAAGCTGCGGCCACTCGTGAAGGTGGTGGCTATTTGTACTTTCTGAGGCTTGACAAAAATGGAATGCAACAAGGATGAGGCCGCAAGGGCAAGAGAGATTGCGGAGATGAAATTCGCAAAGAGGGACCTGCATGGTGCCCAGAGGTTTGCGCTCAAGGCTCAGAGTCTCTTCCCTGGGCTCGAAGGTATCGGTCAGATGGTTGCCACAATGAATGTCTACCTTGCTTCAGAGGTGACGGTTCATGGTGAAAAAGATTGGTACTCGATCCTTTCTGTTGAACCAACAGCAGGTGATCAAGTCCTAAAGAAGGAGTACATGAAGCTCATTCTTCAGCTCCACCCTGACAAGAATAAATCTGTGGGTTCTGAGGGTGCATTTAAGATGGTCCGTGATGCATATGAGTTCCTATCTGATAAAGCTAAGCGTGCAATATATGACGAAAAGAGGAAAACAGTAAGAGTACCCCAGCAGACATCTCAATCAAGTAAAGCAAGTGTGGCTCCTGGTCCTGGTTCTTCCAACGTGAAAGCAAGGCCAATGACAGAAGTAGCTACTCACGCAGTGCAGCAGCACACATCTCGCCCCCCACCCCCATCCGTTCCCCCTCCACAACCCGCACCAGCTCCTGCCCCATCTCCCGCACACCGCCCGGATCCACCTCCAGCCAGTCCTATTACATTTTGGACCTCCTGCAAAAAATGCAAGATGCATTATGAGTACCACAGGGTGTATCTCAAGCAATGTATTCTCTGCCCTAGCTGCCTTGAGCCATTCTTGGCAAAGGAGTTACTAATGCCACCAACTAAGACTCACGAGAGAGGAAGGGAGGAGGCACAAGCAGCAGTAAGAACAGAAGAATCTCTTCCGAGGAACCACAATCCTTTAAAAAGGCACTCTGGGGCAGGTGATGTTGCCTCTAGTAAGAAAATGAGGACTCTGGGTAAAGGCGATGCGGGCATTGGTTTTTCATCCGTCCTATCAGGTCATGGTTCAAATTGTCCTACAGTGCCAGGAGAACCCAATTGCAAGTCCAGGCTTCCTCTACTGTCAAAGACCTTCATTCCATTACATTGTAGGAGAATTTTACTTGAGAAGGCAAAAGGTGATCTAAAGAGCAAGCTAGAAGTGTCTCAACTTGCTGCTAGTGAAAAAGGGAGCAAGCAGAAACATGTGGTTAAACAAAATGGTGGGGATGATGAAACACTTGCAGAAACTGATCGCACAAACGCTGAAATTGATGAGCCATTGTCATATAATGTCCCTGATGCAGATTTCCATGATTTTGACAAGGATCGTACTGAGGAATCTATTCAAAGTGGTCAAATTTGGGCTACCTATGATGATGAAGATGGCATGCCTCGGTACTATGCACTTATTCGGGAAGTTCGTTCCTTGAAACCATTCAGGCTGAGTATTAGCTTTCTTACCTCAAGGACAAACAGTGAGTTTGGTCCTTCAAATTGGGTTTCTGCTGGCTTCACTAAGACATGTGGTGATTTCTGGGTTGGAAAGAGTGAAAACAGTGATATACTCAACATGTTCTCTCACCAGATTAAATGTGAGAAAGGTCAACGCAGAGTCATCAAAATTTATCCACAGAAAGGTGATATATGGGCTGTTTATAGAAATTGGTCCCCTGACTGGGATGACTATACTCCAGATAATGTGGTCCATGCCTATGATGTTCTTGAGGTACTGGATAATTATGATGAAGAACATGGCATTTCTGTTGTTCCCTTGGTCAAGGTTGCTGGGTTTCGAACAGTATTTCAGCGTCATCTGGACCCAAATGCTGCCAAGAAGATTCCAAGAGAAGAGATGTTTCGGTTTTCACATCAAGTTCCCGTCTACAAGATGTCAGGGGAAGAAGCTCCAAATATCCCCAAAGATAGTTATGAGCTAGACCCAGCTGCTATTTCAATAGAACTGCTTCAGGGTATCACAGAAACAGCAATAGAGGCAAATGGAACTTCTGAATGCTGATTAAGACAGGTAATATTCTTTGACTGATATTCTTTGATGTGGCAGCCTGAATTTCGAAGCAGTCAATCAAATAGTTAACCTTTGCTAGTTTTTATTCTTTTCGCATCTACAACTTTTGACCATGACCTTTGGATATAAGTTACAATGAAACCAATCATTCTGGACTCAGCTTCTTATGGTGTAATTTGGGTGATCTGACATGAATTTTCTGGGATAACTAAACATAATAGCTTTAGATGTGGATAGAAATGGAATATTAATGTAAAACTCATCATCCTATAGACTATCTACGTCAGTGTTGACATCTTTTTATTTCTTGAAAGTGGATCTCATGTTAGGTAACTTCAAAACTGCAATGAAAAATAGCATCTCATGTTCATTGTGTTGGTTCTACTGTTTTGAAAGTGTCCATAGATTAAATGTGATAACCAATTAGCATGATTACATTCCATATTTATATATATTACAATTTTTCTGCCCTTCTAATCTTCGAGGGAATAAAACTCCAAAGCAAGTGACACTCGTTATTGGCTGAACTGGTTTTCCCTTTTTGCGAAAGAGTGGCTGAATTCATTTTACTGATGACAGAACCACTATCATTTACAAGCCTATTCATATGCTGTATAGTAGCTCCTGTCATGTTGAGATGTTCCCTTGTATCATTCATAACATAGTAAGGGTGGCATGCACTTTTTCAATTTTTTTGTAAATATTGTTTTTATAGGCAAATGCATACAGTGTGTACCATATGATTCATATTTTCTTCATATACTTGGTGATCCAGGATGCATGATTGTACCAGTAATTGTGGAAACCATCAGTTAGGAGATGTTGCCAACACAGCATACCTATAAATCCCATGGTGTAGCCTTACTATGGGAGGCTTTTGATGCCATTGTAGGCCAGCAATTTCTGTGCCGTAGCCCCAAGCTAACCGGCATGCAAGATGAGACAGGTGATCAGGAGAATCAGATTTGTAAAACTTTCTTCATGATGGACCAAATATTGTAGAAGATAATCCAAGGATATGAGGATGTGAATTGTATCTTCAGTTCCTTAAGCGAGAAAACTTCTGCCAATACCTCTTCTCTGTTGACCTAATGGTTTAATTCCCTTGTGTATGGAATGAAAGTCATACTGTTTTATTCATTAAATTGCTCAGCATTTCTTCAGCCGATTGTTAGCATTATGGGGGATCGTTTGGCAGTATATTACCATACGATTTCTGGTTATAACTGGCAAGTTGTAGGATTCATTAGTTTCTTTGATGCAAAACTGTATTACTACATCTGTCTGAATATGCATCTTAATCATTTTTGTCATCAGTGAAGCTACCTTTCGATTGGGCATATTTTCTTTATCTCTATATGAATTAAATTCTGAGCAGCACTTTAATCTGGGCACATGAACTGTAGCAGCTATTCCCAATATGATATCTGCATTGACGTAGCATTTGCTTCTTTTTTTGTGGTTACGTCATGGTTGCATTTTTAGTTATATTCAAGGAGCACACTATAAATACCACTGGCCTGTCCAACCCAAATTGACTAGGAGCATGGGCAGTTATAACAAGAGATGAACCCATGCGTAAGACTAGGGGCCGTTCTCTTTGACTGATATTCTTTGATGTGGCAGCCTGAATTTCGAAGCAGTCAATCAAATAGTTAACCTTTGCTAGTTTTTATTCTTTTCGCATCTACAACTTTTGACCATGACCTTTGGATATAAGTTACAATGAAACCAATCATTCTGGACTCAGCTTCTTATGGTGTAATTTGGGTGATCTGACATGAATTTTCTGGGATAACTAAACATAATAGCTTTAGATGTGGATAGAAATGGAATATTAATGTAAAACTCATCATCCTATAGACTATCTACGTCAGTGTTGACATCTTTTTATTTCTTGAAAGTGGATCTCATGTTAGGTAACTTCAAAACTGCAATGAAAAATAGCATCTCATGTTCATTGTGTTGGTTCTACTGTTTTGAAAGTGTCCATAGATTAAATGTGATAACCAATTAGCATGATTACATTCCATATTTATATATATTACAATTTTTCTGCCCTTCTAATCTTCGAGGGAATAAAACTCCAAAGCAAGTGACACTCGTTATTGGCTGAACTGGTTTTCCCTTTTTGCGAAAGAGTGGCTGAATTCATTTTACTGATGACAGAACCACTATCATTTACAAGCCTATTCATATGCTGTATAGTAGCTCCTGTCATGTTGAGATGTTCCCTTGTATCATTCATAACATAGTAAGGGTGGCATGCACTTTTTCAATTTTTTTGTAAATATTGTTTTTATAGGCAAATGCATACAGTGTGTACCATATGATTCATATTTTCTTCATATACTTGGTGATCCAGGATGCATGATTGTACCAGTAATTGTGGAAACCATCAGTTAGGAGATGTTGCCAACACAGCATACCTATAAATCCCATGGTGTAGCCTTACTATGGGAGGCTTTTGATGCCATTGTAGGCCAGCAATTTCTGTGCCGTAGCCCCAAGCTAACCGGCATGCAAGATGAGACAGGTGATCAGGAGAATCAGATTTGTAAAACTTTCTTCATGATGGACCAAATATTGTAGAAGATAATCCAAGGATATGAGGATGTGAATTGTATCTTCAGTTCCTTAAGCGAGAAAACTTCTGCCAATACCTCTTCTCTGTTGACCTAATGGTTTAATTCCCTTGTGTATGGAATGAAAGTCATACTGTTTTATTCATTAAATTGCTCAGCATTTCTTCAGCCGATTGTTAGCATTATGGGGGATCGTTTGGCAGTATATTACCATACGATTTCTGGTTATAACTGGCAAGTTGTAGGATTCATTAGTTTCTTTGATGCAAAACTGTATTACTACATCTGTCTGAATATGCATCTTAATCATTTTTGTCATCAGTGAAGCTACCTTTCGATTGGGCATATTTTCTTTATCTCTATATGAATTAAATTCTGAGCAGCACTTTAATCTGGGCACATGAACTGTAGCAGCTATTCCCAATATGATATCTGCATTGACGTAGCATTTGCTTCTTTTTTTGTGGTTACGTCATGGTTGCATTTTTAGTTATATTCAAGGAGCACACTATAAATACCACTGGCCTGTCCAACCCAAATTGACTAGGAGCATGGGCAGTTATAACAAGAGATGAACCCATGCGTAAGACTAGGGGCCGTTCGTTTTTTTAGCCAAGATTTTAGCCACTTGAAATATTGTCATTTAGGAGAATAATTAAAGTCTAATTATAAACTAATTGCACAACCCTGTGCTAATTTGCGAGACGAATCTAATGAGGATAATTATGCCGTAATTATGCCATAATTAGAAGATGGTTACTGTAGCATCACTGTAGCGAAACATAGCTTAATTAGGCTCGTTAGATTCGTCTCGAAAATTAGCCCTTATTTGTAAAAAAGTTTTGTAATTAGATTTTATTTAATACTTCTAAATGGTAATATCCCCCCTGGCTAAAATTTTAGCCAGGGGAAACGAACAGGCCAACACAAATTACCGCTCCATTTGCACTGATAGGACGGACGGCTCAGACACCCCGGCGTACGCACAGCATTTTCTATATTCAATAGTACATCCTAATATGATATCTGCACTATAAGCATGTTATCTTGTGCTCAAAACATTGAAGTTGATAGCTCATGTGCAAATAGAGCGGAAGGTACTTGTTACCTGTGAGCACCCTATAAACTGCTGAATTCTAAAGTCTAACTGGTCTCTAATGATGGCTTTTGAACAGTTTTCAGTCTGTAGGCCCTTGATATATCATGGATCGTAGATGTACTTCCAGTTGTTATCTGAAAGCATAAATACTCCTGTCACTTCAACGTTACCAATCAATGGGATTTTCTGCTAATGACTTTAAATAGCTCATGCACCATAAGGCCTGTATGCCCTTGATGATGCACACTCAAGGTCTGCTAGAATGCCTAATATTTAGAGACGAAGGGAGTCGGATCATAGACTGCCAGATATTGTCAGAAAACATAAATACTCCGGTTAATTCAATGATACAAATCAAATTGAGATTTTTTTTAAAAGAAAAGGCTGTTGGACAGTGACAATCGATAAATTTAGAAATTAACAGATCTCAGTTTGTGGAGAGTTATAATAATTCTAGAAATAAAAATCACATTATCAATTTTGCATGTATGTGTTTGTTTGAATAAGTAGCTCATCGTGAGGAAATATGTGCTGCAATGCTATGCATAGGATTGCGCAGCTTATTATGTACGGAGTATATTTGTTGTCAGATCTTGCAGCGGCAGTACTGAAGAATCTGACACGCAGCTGATGACTGAGTGGGTAGCAAGCGTAGTGTTACTGTAGCATCACTATAGCAAAACATAGATTAATTAGACTCATTAGATTCATCTCGAAAATTGACACCCATCTGTTAAAAGGTTTTATCATTAGACTTTATTTAATACTCTTAAATGACAAGATTCTATTTTATATGACATGTCTAAATTTAGAGGGCTGGAAACGAACGGGGCCTTAGTCTTTTACATGTCGTGAATTGTGGAGACCGAGCAATCAAGTTCTGTGTAACAGATGACTAAAATTGAGAATAATGGGACCATGGGGCAAATGCACCCTGTTACAAATGAGAACAGCAAACATAAACGGAAGTGTGAGTTAGGTTAACTAACAACACAGTATCAGGACCAGTTAAGAAGAAGCTGCAATACCTGGTTGTTTTGACCTTAAAATTTTCTTCAACTAGTCAAAGGCCCACGCAGTTGTGTGGGGGTAGTCTGTGTATACAATAAAAAAAATTCTTTGTTTCCATCACCATGCAAATGTACGTAAGAATCTAAATTTTTTTATCGTGTTTAGAAATTACTAAGTAACAAAAATGCATCATCTTAGTTACCAAAGTTGGATATTACGATCCAACTACATCACATGGATGATAACTCTTCAAAAGAGTAACATGCGCTGACATCCGCAGTGAGACTGCTCTGAATCTGTATGAAATCTTTTCAAATTCAACGTTGTGATGCTTCCATCAAGCTCCTGCCTTAAACATTTTTGCATAGTTTGAGATCTATATATATTGTAGGCTTTCAGTTTTATACTTTGTATGTTCTGATATAGAAAGCATATAATTATTATTCACACTTTTGGATTTTATCCAATATATTCTTCTTAGTTTAGACGTTTGATGTCAAGAGTTTTATTCTCATGATATTCTGCTATATAATAATGCAATCTGGATTTCTAGCGCGTTAGAAAATACTCCCTCCGTCCAGAAATATAGTGTTCATCAAGTTTTTGTCCTAAGTCAAATTTTTTGAACTTGACCAACGGTACATAAAATATATATTGTTTCAAACTAAAAAAGTTTACATATTATGATATTTTATTTCAAGATAAATCTAATAACATCAATTTTGTGTTGTCAATATTTATGATTTTTCTATAATTGATAGTCAAAGTTTAGTAATAGGTTGAGATGAACTTTTTTACTATTTTTTTCCAGTTGTTTGATGTTTGTTTATTTGTCCTATGGGGTCGACAGAGTCTACACATGGTGAAAAGTTGTCCTAGCCCCAGTATTGTCGAGCCTGTCCAGCCTGGTGACGGTCTCAACCTTGCTTGGCAGGAACATTAGATTCGAGCGTACAAGGTGAGCCTGACCTGGAGGAATTGTTTGCATCAGTTCGGTCTGGTCCCGAGGCGCGTCTAGGCATCCAAACACGCGCATACTGGAAAGATGATGCTCGTAGTGAGCCTGGTCTAAAGGGATTCAGAGAACCAATCACACTCTATATCTATCAGTAGATACAGATGCTGAAATATATGTATCAGTAGATACAGATGCTGAACCCTTTTTAGTGTGCTGGCTAGCAGAAGTGAAAGCTTAGCACCCAACCACTGAACACGAGCCTGCCTTTAATTGCCCTCTGAAATTGCTGCCCCTCTCTCATCCTCTCTTAATTGGCGTCACTACAAGCTCCTCTGTCGCAAACTCTCGGGATCTCGGTGTATCTACGCAACAAATGTCGGGGGCTCGAAGCATACGAGTGTCCGCTATGCACCTGCGTGAAAGAACGGCGGCAAGCATGAACCCAGTTCAGCTGCGAGCACATATGGTTCATGACGGCCAAAATGTCGAATGCCGAGCCCCATCCACGGCC
>LAPY01003500.1:37261-58234 GCA_000970635.1 Eragrostis tef | reverse complement strand
CCTTCGACCGGAGCCTTCAAGACAAACGGAGGGCTTCGCCAGCATCACCTCCTTCGATCTGCTACTCCGAGCATCAGGAGGGATTCACGGAGCTGAACCGAAGGTCATAATCACCTTCGACGATTCAGGACGAGCTGAATATCATCAATAACACGTTGGAGGGCTTCGGCGCGTTGTATCTCAGCCTTCGATCCCCCAACATGTAGACTTCTCGGACGATTTCCTTGCTTGTGGAACATTTCACTGTACTTGCAATATTTTATTGCCAGCCCTGAATGGCTTCGTTTGCTGGTTTAGGTTGATGACACGTGAAGACTTGGGAGTAGTTTGGATTGTGACCTGAGAAACGTGCCTGAGGCAGGCAGCGTCCTCAGGCGTCCGATTTCGGACGCCTGCGGCGCTCGTTCGTGCCTGAGTCAGGCGTGCGTTCTCAGGCTCCAACCATACACGCCCTTGATGTGTTTCATTTGTGGGCCGCAAATGGAGTCTATCGGGATTTTTGCTTGCTTTGGGCATGCTTCGCGGTCCTTCGCGGCAGCTTAGCTGAGCATCGTGGCATCTTATCTCCAGGTTGTTGGTTGGCTATGACGGGTCTAGGTTGTTGGTTTGCTTGTGAGGTGCGCATGTAGACGAAGGCTTCCTTTGGTAGGTAGTTAGGCTTGGCGGCATCGCGGCGAAACTTTGCGGGATCGCGGCTGGGCTTCGTGGCATCAGGTCGAGGCTTCGCATGGGCTTGAGGAAAGTTCTTCAGGTGCTGATAACTAGATGATTGGGCCTTACTAGCCTTCGTAATGGATTAGCTGGGCTTCACGGCGTCCTGGTGAGGCCTGAGGTCATGTTACGTTCTATCTGAATGACTTCACGAAACGGTATTACGGTCTGTATTTTGTTTTGTTCCTTTGGGATGCTTCATAGGTAGGAGTTGGCTTTGTCATTGTATTTTGGTGGTCTTGTCATCGTGTGCAACAACGTGGCTTCAGGTTAGTGTCCAAAGCAGCCATCGCACTGCCAAGCTCTGTGGTTGTTAATGCCAGTTTTAGGCGTCGTGAAGCATTCGGCTTTCATGAATATGCTGGTAGGCTTCGACACTTGAGAAAACCACAGGGTCGTCGTCTAGCTTCAGGTATTTGCGTGGGAGTAGGCTTCAATTTGTCATCTTCTTCTTCTTTTTCTTTCCTTTTTTTAAGCTTTGTTGGTGGCCTGTATGTCTCACGAAGCATGGATGGTTGGTAGGTGTTGGGATTCATGACTTGCGAAGGCATCAGTGTGCTGATCCGAGCTCTGTAACCAGGTTCCAGTTTTTCTTCCAGGAAGCTTGGATCTTACTAGCCATGGGTTTGTCTTCTTTATTGATTGTTGTTGGTAGGCTTCGTCATACGCCGAGCACTACGCCGATAGGCTTCGTCGTACATTGTCGCAACCTCCACGAAGCTTCTAAGATTACAACGAAGGGCCAGTGATTTGGCGTCTCTGAGAGGTTTTGCGGCTGGGCTTCGTAGTGTCATGGCAAGGGTTCGCGCGTCGTGGCGAGGCTTCATGCGTCGCGGCGAGGCTTCTCGGCATCACGCAGGGGCTTTGCTCGGGCTTGTTCCTTGCTTTGTAAACCTGGTGGGCTTGGAGATGGTTTTGTTGGAGTTGATCTCAGGCTTGGTCAAGATGACCAAGTCTACCATTAATTAAGGGGCTTTAACAACCCACTAATAACGCTCTGATCGGGAGCGTCCTTCCATCCATCGGCTTGGTCCCATTTTCCTCATGCCTATAAGTAAAGGTCCTGACAACTAATTACAGTTAAGGGAAAATTAAGACTGGGTTAGACCTAACCATCCCAACCGATCGTGGGAGGTATGAAGGAAGGTGAAGGCCAAGTCGACCATCGGCAAGGCTGCCTTGCCGGTGTTCTTCCTTTGCAGGACGACCGTGAGGTGGAGCTCATTCATCACGTCACTGCCTGCTTCATCCATGAAGGCATGCCTGCAGTGATCAGGCACGGGACATCACCCTGCACCGACTACATCGAGCAGACATGGGAGTTCTGTGACCCCATTTGGTGATGCATCAATCAGGTCAGTGAATCAGTCAAGTTCTATGTGTTCATATCATGAGGCTAGATGAAGATCCTACGGGATTTCCTAATATTGTATTATAACAGGTTTCGCTTGGTGAAGCCTGGTTTGTCTTGTTCGTAGATCTTTGAGTGTACGAAAGCATTGCTTTTCTTTGTATTTGGTATGCAAGGCCTTATGAAGACGTTGACCTCGCTGATAGGCTGGCTTCGCAGGCCTTCGACACAATCGAGCTGTGCTTCGGACCACTTTGACGAGGCTTGTTGGCTCCTGTTGAACTGCGAGGTGAGTTTTTTATTCTAAGCTACGCTGGATGCGGCTTCGCTTGACGCTTTTGGTTAATGATCATGGATGGCTTCGTTGCATGGCCGTGAGGCTTAAGACATTGGCGACTGCTGTTCTTCATTTAAGCTTCCTGACGACGTCCTTCGTGGCAGGTTGTAAGCTCTTGGTGTTGAGCCTTAGTTAGTGATGCATGGCTTCATCGATATGGCATATGCACAGTCAAAGGCTGTAGTGCCTCTGATGAGATCTGTTTTTGATTGGAGTGAAGATTGCTTCGTCTAACTTTTCCACGTAGGGTTCGGTCCACAGATGGCGTCAAATGTTGGGATCAATCCTCAAAATGTAAAAATATGAGATCAATGATGCGAGGCCCGAGGGTCCATTCCCCAACTATTGACCCCTTGGGTCCTTTATATAGCCAAGAGGGAAGGGTGATTCTCCTGCTCCGTCCTGGATGAGAACAAATATTACATATAAGGTCTTTGGGCTGCATTCTATCTTGGATTTCTTTATAATAGCTTCTCTATGAGTTTGGTAGGGACGATGTAACATCTCTCCAACAACATTTTAATGTGTTTCAATGCTTTAAAGTTCATGAAAAAAGTACGAATGCAATATGACAGCCACATACTTTCAGTAATAACATGAACCAGGGAAACCACAGTTGCTATTTAATTGAGGCACAAACAGCATTTGGAAACTAATTTTACATGTGACCATCTAAGATAACTTATGGGTAGTTGCGCCAACATGTAGAGATAGAAAGCACACTACAACTACAAGACAACTGAAATTTGCTAACAGCTTGCAAGAGTACTGCTCATGACGAATTGAAGATACCAATATTCTGATAAGTCAATCCACAATAATTTTTTCCCAGCATCTCGATTAATTAAATTCCTGTATGACAGCTATATGTATGGTCATCTAAGTAGGTCTTTTCAGAAGTGAAGAAAACCAAAATAGAATCAAGGATGCAACCATTTTGTCTCAGCAACATCACAATAAAATGCATACTTCCTTTCTTATTCCACACTTGAAAAAAAAACTTCCAATCTGCAAAGAAATCCAGCATCAGGTCCAAATATATATAAGGTGCATTTGTTGCCCTCTAAAATCAAAAAGAATCTTATTATTTAAAGGTACTAAATAAAGTCTAATGACAAAACATTTTTACAGATGGGTACATCTTTACGAGACGAATCTAATAAACCTAATTAATCTATATTTTGTTACAATGATGCTACACTAATGCTACAATAACCTTCGTCTAATCACGTGTTAACTACCTTTATTAGATTCGTCTCGCAAATTAGACCAGGAGTTCTGCAATTTCTTTGTTATTAATACTTTTAAATGGCAAGATTTTTTTTGTTTAGACTCCTTTAAATTTTAGACCCCGTGCAACAAACACCGCATATTTTTTTAGTGGCAAGGAATAACAAATCTTCCATGAAAACTGATGGGCCTCGCGCACGGCCCGAGCCCAGACCACACGAATTCTAAACGGGCTGGGCGGGGCTCACATTTAACACCCAAACTGAACCCGAATCCTGTTTTGTGTCCGCGACAGCAAGCGCCTTCATGTTCAAAACGCACCTCCGTTTCCTTCCCCTTCTGCTTCCAAATTCCAACCCAACGCCGCCTCGTAATCCTGGAGCTCTCGAAACCCTAGCCATACCCAGGAAGCTCCGCTCAGCCCTTCCCCTTCCCAACCGAGGCCAATGGACGGCGGAGGCTTCGTGGCGCAGCCGCCCGTCGTCCGCACGCCGGAGGAAGTCTTCCGGGACTACCGCGCGCGCCGGGCCGGCCTGATCAGGGCCCTCACCACCGGTAACCTCGCCTCTCCTCTCCTTTCCTCGCCTCGCCTCAACAATCCCACTGATTTCCGTTTGGGATTTCGAACTCTGACTAATTTTTTTTTCCACCGGCGGTGCAGATGTGCAGAAGTTCTACATGACCTGCGACCCAGGTGAGAGTTTGCTCTGCTCCTCCGATTCGATTTGTTCGGCTAGGTTGGTTGGTTCCGCTTGGACTGGGGATTTCAATGTTCTGGGTGGTGGTGATATGCTGTTTCTTGACCAGTCTCGAGTGTGTTCTCTTTTTATTTTACTATTTTTCCCAATCTAAAAACTGATTTTGGGGGATCGATTTAATTGATTGGGAGGTTATAGCTTCAGTTTCGGCAGTTCTTGCCCCAACTCGTTGCTAGCTAGTTGCCGCGGAATTTGTACCCTGTTCCAGTGCGCGTTGACTGCTGAGCTTATCTTGCTGTTCATCCGGCGCGAGGGAAAGCGGAACGATGTGACGCCGGAATCCTTATCTTCTGAGAACTTATCGACCGCACGGTCGGCCAGTCGTCGTCACGGTTCACGAAAAGATGTGCGGCTGCCCATTTACTGTTGTGCCCCCAGGACAACGATCCCTGCCGCTGCTACGCGAGGGGCATTTTCGGAATGTTGTGTGCCTTGCTGACTTTCGGTGGGTGGGTGAGTGAGTGAGGTCAGGTCGTGGGGGTGTCAGGAATCAGGATAACGTTGCTGGTCTTTAGGGGGCACATAAACTCGTGCAGGTGCTGTTATGGAGTTTCGGGGTTATTGTGGTGCAAAGTTGCAAAAACGTTGTCACTGTATCTTTTCCCTGATTTGTAGTCCACATGTTACTAGTTGCTACCCACTTTCAGTATATGCAGTTGATAACTGACAATAGGAAACAAAGGCGTGTAACTTAATCATAGATAACTTTGAATTAAGCATATTAGTTAACGTTATGACCTTAATGCATGAAAACAAAACATTTACTGAAAGGACATTTCGAAAGGCTTTCTTAATGTTCTTCAATGGTGTGTCTCATTAGCAATGCAGCATACCCTTTCTTTGTTTCTGTTTCATGATTCCATATGGTTAAACCAGTATCATTTCTGTGACTAGAGTTTCAGCTTTTATGGTCCTTCATCCTGTTCCGTTTTTAGTGGACTGTTTAAGTTTTAGAGCTTGAAAGGACCGCAAACTACTAATCTATGATATTGTGCTTTTTTTTAAAAAAAATTGCAGAGAAGGAGAACTTATGTCTATATGGACTTCCCAATGAGACATGGGAAGTGAACTTGCCTGCAGAGGAGGTTCCTCCTGAACTCCCAGAGCCTGCTCTAGGAATTAATTTTGCTCGGGATGGAATGAATGAAAAAGATTGGCTGTCACTTGTTGCTGTGCATAGTGATGCTTGGCTATTGTCCATTGCATTTTATTTCGGAGCAAGGTTTGGTTTTGACAAGGAATCAAGGTATTTCATTTGTTCTTCTCATTCTAATTCTGCTCAGTAGTTTTCTTGCCGTTCCATATCAGTGTCTCATATAGTTTGCAAAAGAGTGATTGATTCGGCATTGGGTATTCCTTTATTTCTGCCCAAAACTGGATTCAAACAAAATAGAATAATGCTACCTCGAAAATAAAAAATAATAGCAAAGAATGCCAAGTTTTATTTCAAACTATAAGCACAGTTTAAGTATGAAAAGAACATACATGAATAGTTTAGAAGATTATATAATGAAGTAATGAAGGATGTATGTGCTGCAATCAACGTAAAAGTTTAGTGTCAGTCTATAGTTGGAAAATTACGGTTCATTTGCCACTCTGATAAGAATCAGTGGCCTGAAGGGTTGATCTGAGCTAAATGACCATTTTACCTTCCTTTCAGCAATGGAGGAAAAGAACCAAAATTTGCACCGTGATAATATTTCCATAGTTACGAACTCAGAACTTGAAACTCCTACATCCATGTAATGGCCACTAGCTTGGCCCTGCTATGCCAAGTTCAAGCATTACCATAGTTTCAGTACTGTCCCCAAAACCACCTGCGTGTTTTTGACTGCCAGCATTGCCACTGCCTTTCTAGAGCTTCTTGAATCCCTCCTTGTTTGGTCCATCGGCAGTTGCAAGTGCGCTTTGCCTTGCGACTATGGAACAACGTGGTAGCATGAGATACAGATGTTGGCAGACCATAGGCTGGCAGCATGCACTGCTGGAGTGTATAGTGGCATTTTTTTTTTAAACTCAACTGGCCTCAATGTGGATTAAAGATTATTTGCCTCCTTTCCAATGACGTTCAAGCAATTAGCTTAATTAGGGTGGCAGATCACCAATTTTTCATTTTGGTAATGACAAATGTGTAACTTTTCCTACTCTAAATTTACCTATGGATGTATTAACTAAACCTCCAGTAGCATACATAATATTGCCAATGTGAAGACTTTGTGAAAATATTGAAGAATAAGATTAATGTTGGATCGCATCACCTATTATAGCTGCAGAGCTATTTGTTATAATGGTCCATTTAACTCCCATATCTCGTTTTCTTATATTAAGTTAATTTTAATGCAAGATGTGACATTGGCTGAATGTTCAACGATCAAGCTTTTATAAATACATACCTATCCAGTATCGCTCTGAATGCATATAATACTTGCTTTTATGTTGTTGTGGATTGAATCTATCTAAATACATGTAATAGAGGCTTAAAACTAATGCTGGTTATTTGAACAATACGCTTAACCCGTGCGATATTATTAAACTAGTTAACATGAATTTGCTGACATCAGTTGTACCTATGCAATGCCTTTAATCTAACCATAAATTTTCTCTAATAAAAGATGAACAGAATGAATATCATACCAGGGTGTTTTGTTATTATTGATTTTGGCTATAAAACGGGACAAATAACTGAAAATTATTTATTATTTATATATGCCATGTGAGGTTCTTATCTCCAGAGATATACCGATATTACAGAATTTAATGAAAACCTTATGCTGGAAAATTTTCTTTGTATAATCGGATCTGTGACTTGCAGGAGACGGCTCTTCAGTATGATCAATAACCTGCCTACTATATATGAGGTTGTCACAGGAACTGCAAAGAAAGAGTCAAAAGAAAAAACTCCTAAAAGCAACAGCAAGAGTAACAAATCTGGCTCCAAGGTATGAAATTTTCTGTTACTGTGGCATTGTTTTTCCTGAGAACCAAGCAGCTAACTCCATGATTCTCTTTTGACACTAAACATTTTTTAAACTCAGCCCTCACGCCAGTCAGAGTCCAACTCAAGGGGCTCAAAGATGCGACCTCCAAAGGATGAGGAAGAGAGTGAGGGGGAGGACCAACAGGAAGATCATGAAAGTGCAACGTGCGGTGCATGCTTTCAAAATCACGGACAAGACATGTTCTGGATCTGCTGTGACTTGTGCGAGAAATGGTACCATGGCTCGTGCGTCAAGATCACCCCAGCAAAAGCGGAGCACATGAAGCAGTACAAGTGTCCCTCTTGTAGCTCAAGCAGTAAGAGAGCCAAATCTTCAGCCTAGGAGATTTAATTGCTGATGCTCCAAGAACCAGGAGCGAGCCTTGATGTGTTGTAAGGAACAACCATTCGAGATGTAACTGGTTAGCTGCTTCCCTAAGTTCTCTCTCAGGTTAGGGTAAACATGTATTCCAATACATTGTCTGGGTATTGTTGGTTCTCTACTTTTAACTGGGGTAATGGAGGTATTGTGAAATATGTGATCTCAGGCCAAGTATAGATAGTCTGCTTGGTTTTCTGTTTTTGGTTCCAACTCTGCAATGAGATCATCAAGTCCTCTTAAAGTTCAGGTTCCCCTCACTGCATTGTTCGTTACAGACCGAAAAGGTTGATCCAGATGGGTTTCCTGACGTATGATTTCATGGCTTCAAAATGCTTTCCTTTCCTGTTTGTTGCCCCTGGTGTGTGCTACATTGTTTGGCATCCTTAGGGTCGAGTTTTTGTTGTGTGCGCGCCAACGGCCAACCATCATTCAAGCTGACTCCATAAACTATCTGGCAGGAGTAATTTAGTACTGTATAGTGACTGGATGCACACGATTCGACAAGCTTTCTTTCATGATAATATTTGGACCATCCTGCATTAGGTGGAACGCCGGCACAATGAAGAGAGTGCCTCTGAAG
This sequence comes from Eragrostis tef, assembly GCA_000970635.1. Lineage (NCBI taxonomy): Eukaryota > Viridiplantae > Streptophyta > Magnoliopsida > Poales > Poaceae > Eragrostis > Eragrostis tef. Next base: position 49,908 of record LAPY01003500.1, on the reverse strand, counting down.
TCCAGTTTCATGCCTTCCACATGAGCTCTCCAAGAAGGTGGTCCTCTGAGACCATCTGCGTTTGCTGGTCCACTTTTGATTACTACGGCACCTGCGGGCCACTCCTTCACATGGCATGCCTGAATTATTCATTGCTAGAGGCACAGAAACGTTCCATCATTACATGAGATAGCCTGACATGCAAGTGGCCCTGTTTAAAATTTTCCGTAGAAGAGAGAAGATTCTTAAGATTGTACCATGTGGAGCCTAGGAACGGGCATAGCGGCGCACCATCAGTTGTTGGGACCGGATATAATAGTCCATTCTCCTAATGAAAATAGAATTTTCATCTATCTAAAACGTAGGAATGGGCAAATAAAGGTTGAAGGATATTCATTTTCTCATTGGTTTTGAAGGAAATCCCATAGGAATCAAAAGATCCGTGACGACATTTTCTGGTAGTTTTCTGATTGTTGTCCTGCCTCTCTTCCCTTTGTATATGGACACAGGATTGAAACTCATGAGCCGCTGGAGCAACTTGGTACTAAAGAGGAGAAAATATCGTGATTTCTAGCTGCCTACTGGCATGTGTTGGTTGGCTATGATATGGAAGAAAAAAAGTTTGGTTGTAATTTTTGTTACAATTTCTAGCAACTTTAAGGATAATACATTTTGTTACAATTTCTCCTTGAAGGTGCTTGGTTAGTTGAGAACTTGGGATGGTTTTTAACGTGCCACAAGGTTCACAACAATTTCTGCATCGAGACCCTATTTGCCATACGCTCATTGCTTGAATAAAACATTTAGGCAAAGTTGGTATCTTGATGCAAAGCTTCGGTATGAAGCATGGAGAAACCTCTTGCAGAAAAGAAAAACGGAAGCATAAAGGAACTGGAACAATCTTCGTGAGTAAAATCCTGTGCAGGGCAGATTTGCCGTGTGCGAAGCCATTAAACTTTCATTTAAGAAGTTAGTGATACAACGATCATCGGCTGCAGTTAATCCTGTCCTTGCGATCCGCGTGATTGGAGACGTGGTGACCGAGCAGCGCGCGAAGTTCAGATGGTTCAAATTACGTCAAGCCAGTCAGGTTTAAGAGGAAATCCATAGGTACTAACAAAATATACAACAACAAAACTTATGTAAAATGCTAGTACGAAAAAAATAGCGATTACTGACGAGGGTACGAGTTGGAGTTGTCAGGTGCATCGATCATAATACAAAGAAATTCAGTTGGGTCATGACGAGGCGCCTTGAGATATGGAGTTGTCCTAAAGGATACATCCAGTTTAACTGCTGCGTCCTCTGAGCACTACTAATTCTTTGATAAACTCGAGTTACCAAAAGAAACATTTGATGACCTCGGTGCCAGCTTTTTACGGACAAAACATGGTCCAATTAGTGAGAACTCCAAGACAAGAAACACGTGCAGTGAATATAATCTCTGGTTTCGCTTTGTCGTCCTCAGTGATTATTCAACACTGCACTGAGAAAAAAATAATAATATATATTTTTTAATAAAAAATGCTTCAGAGTACACCTATTTATCCGACTTTTGTCCGACTAAGTGTTTTAAACCTTTTAATTGATATATAAACCGCCACCTAAATGATTATAAAATTCTACCAAATAATTATACTCTATGGCAGTGCTTTTTTTTTTAATAACAAAGATTGATTCCCCCCAGCCGACACACTGTACTGCAGTGCAGAGAAAACTTCACCAAACAGAGAGGCGCCTGTGACAGCAAACAGGGTGGGAAACAGAGGAACAGTCCCGACAGAGATCTTTTTGAATCCTCCAAATCCGCCCGCGTGGTTCGAATCCCCGCCGGCATTCCCTGCCCCATGGCGGCACCTTCCACCTCCGAACTCCAAACTCCAAAGGCGCCGCCTTTTCCGACCCCTTTTGGGTTCCTTTCAGGACCAGTTCGAACTTTCCCCCTCACTTCCTGTGCTGCAACTCGTTTGATCCGAGAGCGCGGGCTCGCTCCTTGGTGAGCGGTGAGTTCGTCTCCTCTCAATTGTTCTGCACGCATTTTTCAGATCTTGCTTGCGATATTCTTCTGTAGTGCTATGTGCGCCTGCCTCCTGGGGATTCTCCTCTTATTTGCTTGGTTTTTTGGTTACTTACTAACGGCAAATTGAATGTGCAATGCGTTCCATTGTTTTAGGCGGGCACTTTTTCCCGATAAATTCAGATTCGTTTCATCTCAACGTTCATGTGGTGCTTTCCAGTGCTTGTCTGAAGTAGACCCCATTGTGAATTGGTTTGGAGTTGGTATCTTGTTGGCTGATAACCTGCTACGGTTTCGACTGTATATCGTTCTAGGTCCAAATATTCGGTTTTTTATTAATTTTATGACGGTATATTATTTATTTGCCTTATTGACACACTGTATCATTCAAGGGATGTGCTTTTTATGCTTTCATTGATGCGACCGTTTTGGGTAGTAGGAAATGGAGAAGTGCTATAGGTGTTTCTTGATCTCCAATTTGTTGCTTAGTTGTCGTGATGCTCCATGAGCATGGAGGATAACATATATAAATCATGATATAAATGAATTATATGATCTATTCCAAAGACAAAAAAGATGTAGTTTATTTTGTAAAACTTTGGTTAGTGAACTGCGCATTCTGTTTCCTGAGGAAAAATATTGCTGAAACCTCTATATTGTTCTTTCCATTCCTCCCTTGTTTCGCTGAAAAAAACTGAAAGAACACGGTTGCTACTAGCTCTGGTTTCAGTTTCTCATAGTGTTTATTTTGCAAATGGTTTCAGATTTATTACCCACCAATCCACTCAGCATGTTTACATATGCTGCTATTTTATTTTGTGTTGAGTGTTTGCTAGCTTGTAAATTGTTGAAGCCCATCTGATTAAATAGCATGCATTTGAGTTATTGACTGTCAGAAAAGAACACATTCTTTTTACAGTGAATTAGCAACTTAGTTTCATGTACCCTTGATAAGGTTTGCTTTATTCTCGTGTGTTTGAAAAATTGGTCAACATATATTTGCACCTGTAAGGTTCGCACTCTTATATACTTTCTTTCATATGTAGAAGATTGAAGCTATGTTATGTAGTTTAGAATGATTCTGGTATGATTTGAACATTGCAATCTTCTCGCTACAGAAAGTCCCAATTTGCCGTATGAGATATATAGTTATATACACTTGGTGGATATGATTGCTTGAGATGAACCAAATAAGCACTGTACTTTTCTGTTACCGATTGCATCATGAAGTACATCTTCCCTTTAGATCACCATGAGTCATGGTAACTGCCTACGACATGTTGTTTACACACAAAAGAAGAGTTCGATCTTATTATCAGAAATCTCAGTGCAGATACACCATGTAAAGCCCGGCTAGTTCCCCCTTTGCTTTCAGACTGCAGCTTCTTTGCTCTGGAGGATGTGTGCCTTACTTCCTGCTCTAGATTTTCATTGCTCCTGGAGTTGCAGCTTGTGCATGGTGCTTCTGAATCTGAAATCATTTCACTCCTTTTCATATGATGCGCTAATGTTGTTTGTTTGTACTTTGCACCTACTGTTAAATTATATAACACTTGTCATTAATCATTTTTAATATGCTACAGCGTACCTTGTTTTAATATTAACTGTTTTACTATCTTTTAATATTCTTTATCTAAAAAACTATCTTTTAATATTTACTATTTTACTCTATTGTTCTAGGTTGGAAATGGGGACTATGGTTGGAGGGTGTGTCGGCCCGAGTGAACTTCACTTGAGGAAGGAACTTACTGCTTTGCAGAAGGCGCGGTCCTTGCAAGATCCTGAGACTTGCTCAACGTGGAGATCGCCTTTGAATTCGAGGTCATTGGTGGCAGGTTCGAGCATTATGACTAACAATGGGATTGCTTGTAATTCAGTACCAAAGCCCATTGAATCACCTTCTGCATCTTCAAAAAGTCATAAGAAAAGAAAAAAAGTTTATCTCTACAATTGGAGGCAGAACTCTAACAAGTCCACTGGAAGTGGAATAAAGTTAGATCAGGATGGTGGGCAAGTATCTGGCGAGTTAAGGCTCGACAGTCCATGCAATTCTAATGGGGTGAACTCCAAAGATGATGCATTTCTGAATGCTCCAGCCAACATTTACAATATTGAGAGCTCAACATCATGTACTCCTGTTAAAAGAATAGCAAGAAGGAGAAAGGGTTTTTTGTCAACAAATGGAACAGTCAGAAACCCAGCTGTTTCAAAGTTGTCAGATTATCATGTCAACTCTGGCGAGCAATCTCAGGATACTGAGAACTACAACTCAGAGAGTCACGAATTATTTCAAGGAGGTTCCTTTTCTCGCCCTACATCTCCACTGTTTGCTGCATGTGGATGTGTCAGCTCTTCGAATCCCTCAAAACTATTGAGAGTTGGCCGGAGAGAGGGATCTTCCTTTTCTTGCACACCGGTCTCTGCTAGTTCCTATTACAGGCATGATAGAAGGAAAATCAGTACTTTTGGTTCTTGGGATGCAAGGACTGCCACTTCTTTTGACGGTGACGAGTCTAACCAGTCAGCATTGCTGAGAAGTGAGAGGTCTCATGTCCCTTCCTACTCATCAAAGAGGAGAAAACATAGAGGATCTGAAGGAAGTTACTATTCTCCTTCATTATCAGCTATACTTCGAAGAAAAGGTAGTAGCCTATTATGTGGGAGTCAGACAATGCATAGGAAGAAGAGATCATTTGGTTCGTTGAAATGGGTACATTCAAAAAAATCTGCTCGAGGAATGCTGCTTCTGGGTAATAGCTGTGATTTTGGTTCTTCGTCATTTGATTCATCAAGTGATGAGCTCTCAACCAACATAGGGGAGCTTGATATGGAAGCTTCGAGCCGTCTGGATGGGAAGAGGTGGTCAAGCTGTAAAAGCCAGGATGGAATCGACCTAGCTGTTCATGGTGCTGACCTGGCAACATTGGAGCACAGAAGCTTGAGTCAAAAATACAGACCAATGTCATTCAGTGAACTTGTCGGTCAAAATATTGTTGCACAATCACTTAGTAATGCTGTCACAAGGGATAGGGTGGCTCCTGCCTATCTTTTTCAAGGTCCTCGTGGAACAGGGAAAACATGTACTGCAAGGATATTTTCAGCAGCTCTGTGTTGCATTGCTACAGGAGATAAGAAACCTTGTGGGATATGTAAGGACTGCACAGACTTTTTCAGTGGAAACGGTTCCAATCTGATTGAACTGGATGCAAGTAACAGAAAAGGTATAAGCAGAATTAAGCACTTACTTCAAAATGCACCACCATCTGCAGCTCCATCTCGGTATAAGGTGATCGTTGTTGATGAATGCCACATGGTCTCTTCCAAAGTGTGGTCAGCATTTATGAAGTTTCTTGATGAACCATTGCCTCGTGTTGTCTTCATATTTGTAACCATAGACCCTGACAACCTGCCTCGACCATTATTATCACGTTGTCAAAAATATGTGTTCTCCAAGATCAAGGATATTGACATCGTTTGCCGGTTGAGGAGAATTTGTGTTAAGGAAAATCTTGATGTTGAATTAGCTGCTTTAGATTTGATAGCACTGAACTCGGATGGCTCACTAAGAGATGCAGAGACAATGTTAGATCAATTGAGTTTGTTGGGAAAAAAGATAACACCTGCCCTTGTCAATGATCTGGTAAATTTCTTACTATTATCAACCGGTCACTTTAGTGACGACATAGGGGAGCTTGATATGGAAGCTTCGAGCCGTCTGGATGGGAAGAGGTGGTCAAGCTGTAAAAGCCAGGATGGAATCGACCTAGCTGTTCATGGTGCTGACCTGGCAACATTGGAGCACAGAAGCTTGAATCAAAAGTACAGACCAAAGTCATTCAGTGAACTTGTCGGTCAAAATATTGTAGCACAATCACTTAGTAATGCTGTCACAAGGGATAGGGTGGCTCCTGCCTATCTTTTTCAAGGTCCTCGTGGAACAGGGAAAACATGTACTGCAAGGATATTTTCAGCAGCTCTGTGTTGCATTGCTACAGGAGATAAGAAACCTTGTGGGATATGTAAGGACTGCACAGACTTTTTCAGTGGAAACGGTTCCAATCTGATTGAACTTGATGCAAGTAACAGAAAAGGTATAAGCAGAATTAAGCACTTACTTGAAAATGCACCACCATCTGCAGCTCCATCTCGGTATAAGGTGATCGTTGTTGATGAATGCCACATGGTCTCTTCCAAAGTGTGGTCAGCATTTTTGAAGTTTCTTGATGAACCATTGCCTCGTGTTGTCTTCATATTTGTAACCGTAGACCCTGACAACCTACCTCGAGCGGTATTATCACGTTGTCAAAAATATGTGTTCTCCAAGATCAAGGATATTGACATCGTTTGCCGGTTGAGGAGAATTTGTGTTAAGGAAAATCTTGATGTTGAATTAGCTGCTTTAGATTTGATAGCACTGAACTCGGATGGCTCACTAAGAGATGCAGAGACAATGTTAGATCAATTGAGTTTGTTGGGAAAAAAGATAACACCTGCCCTTGTCAATGATCTGGTAAACTTCTCCTTTATCAACCAGTCATTTTAGTTGCTAAATATGTCTCTGCATTGCATGGCAAAAGAATGTTGTTTCCTAGTGTCTAGGTCTTGTGGTATGTATGGTGTTTCTTCTTTGAGTTTTTCTCTGATTTGATATACTAGTAACAAAGGCAGCTTGTTTTTTCTGGAATAATTTTAACTTGTTTAGGTTGTTATTGTCATTTGACCACATATTTGCACCCTTGAAGCCTTCAATTCTTTTTCTGAAAGTGAGTTTAGTATCTAAAATTTTCTGTATAGAAACAATATGTATGATAGTCAAATTGTCTTTTCATACTGGCGTCTTCCTTCTCTTTAGTTTTGAATAATATATGATTGAAATCAGGCAATGAAGTCCAAATAATGGCTGCCATTACATTTTGCAGGTTGGTGTTGTCTCAGAAGAGAAACTGCTCGATCTACTGGAGATAGCTATGTCAGCAGACACAACTGAGACAGTTAAAAGGTCTAGAGAGCTGATGGATTCCGGCATTGATCCAATGGCATTGATGTCCCAGTTAGCTGGGCTCATCATGGACATCATTGCCGGCACATACAAATTAGCTGATTTGATCTCTTGTAGTGGATCAGCTGTTGGTGGTCGAAGTTGTGAGTACTTTCAACTATATTTGAACTTAAAGTTCAAACCGAGACTCTACTGCTTCTGTTATGGTTGCTACTTTTATAATTTGCCATTTTCATAAATTTAACTTTGCCTCATTGTGCTGTTCTTGATCTGCCTACCATACCGCTTATCGACGAAAGGTGCTGTTAATTTAATATGTAAACTGTAGATATGTCGTGTAACAACTTGGTCTTTGTTCTGTAGTAACAGAAGTAGAGCTGGAAAGATTGCAACAAGCATTGAAGATTCTCTCTGATGCTGAAAGGCAGATAAGACTTTCAAGTGAGCGTCCCACATGGTTTACTGCAGCTCTTCTACAGCTCGGATGTAGCCAGAGTTCAGACATGATCCAATCAAGAGGCAGTACCCGAGAACAACCTAAAGCAGCCAATGATGCTGTGTCTGAAGCAGCGAGAGAATCATCTTCAAGCAGGACTGTTTCCCATTCTGCATCTGCCTTTGGAGTGTCAAATAGAATGATTGACCGGAAACCAATTAGTGTGCATTCAAGTCCTCAGGTCCTCGTCTCGCATTCATCTAGATCGAGACTGAATGAAAATTTGGTTTTTGCCGAATGTAAGTCTGTCGATAGAGTTCAGCTGAATGACAACTGTGCTGAGCAATGGGCCCTAACAAACGGAAACTCATATAACCTTGCCCATATTTGGACAAGATGCATCGAAAATTGCCACTCCAAGACATTAAAGCAGCTACTTCTTGACCACGGGAAACTAGTATCAATCAGGCAACTTGAAGGTAAGCATATCTTGTGTTTTCTCTTACTATCTACGTGGAACATATTTAAGTGGGTAACTTATCATTTATGAATTCGATGTTGATAAGCTGAATACATAGCTACCATACACCATTCCTTGTCGCATATCTTTTAAAGTATTTTTAAGAATTTCATCCTCAGACATGTGAACCATCTTTGACAGAATTATGCCAGGTGCAAAGGCCTCCACAAAGCTGAGGCCATATAAGTAACAGTGGTGACAAAATTGACAATTTTTTTAGGGCAGTAACTGCATGCATACATAAGTATTGTAAAACATCTACCAGCCTAAACAATGGCTTAATCGGCTGGATCCCAATTGCCTAACAGAAAACTAAGACCCAAGAACTAAAAGAAATGAAGCAGGTCTTTTGAAGATAGTATGAATCGTATCCACCAATTTACCATCAGTTAAGTGAAAATGAGTAAGGATCACAATTCCTCGGAAAATAGATTTTGAATTGATTTCCAGATGTTTTTATCTCAAGGTGAAAAATTAAATTTCTCCAATCAAAGTTGGTGCTTGAGGAAATTGGGATACTGTTAACTGGAGATGCTTTAAGTTGGTTCTTGAGGGTTAAGTAAATTCAAAGCACACTAAAACTCAATTCTGCTAACAACATAGGGTGGAGAACTTGCTAATACCACAGTGGTTAGCATTCAGTTATGTTACCAACTAGGACTCGAACCCTGGGTATCACAGAAAGGCCCCTCGCTGAGATATGTACCTAGTGTGTATGTAGCCGGCTTTCAGGGCCTTCTAGATCTTTAATGCAATGCCTTCGAGATATCCCTTTTTTTTCCCTAAGAACTTAGGTGGCTCGAAATGGATTAACCAGGTTTCTCAAGAAATTGAACTAAGTTTCCCCCACAGATTCCTGTATTTTAAATGCTCGACTGTTTTATTTTTTGAAACGAAAGAGTTCTTCCATTTCATTGAGGTAACTTCATATTCATTTTTCAGGCTATGTGATTGCTTTTATAGCATTTGAGGACAGAGGCATAAAGTCACGAGCTGAAGGATTTTTGAGCAGCATAACAAACTCAGTTGAGACAGTGCTAAAATGCAATGTGGAAGTCAAAATGGGTTCGCTATCTGAATTGATCAACGAAGGGCTAACATTAGAGGCTGTCCACAAAGTAAGAAGAGTTGACTCCGATGTCTTGAGTTGCTCATCAAACAATGACCGACTAAAGGAGACCTTGAACACCTCAGGGAGAGGTTTTGGTCATCCTGATGGAGTAAAGAAAGAACTGGATAAGTGCAAAAAAACTCCAGCTGCTGATGCAAGGTTGCACTCAGTTTCAGTTACTTTAAATTCAGGAATATCTAAAGTAGAAGGACAGGAAGTTCCCGTGAATATGTCAGAAATAGATAAAAATGAGGAACAACGATTTGAAAGTGCGTGGCTCCAGGGCGTTGACAAGCAAACACCAGGTGTGATGACTCAGGCAAGACACAATATGCATCATGTTATATCTCAGGTTGTTGACTGCCAATACCAAAGGAAGTCCTCAATGTCTCCAGTAGTGCCGTCAAGCCATGCAGATGAGGCTCTTGCTCATGAGATAGAAGCCCTGAAGATAGTTGACAGTTATGGGCCTCATAAACACCAGAACAGAAGAAGTGAAAATTGGCATGCCATGTCACCAAGCAAGTTACACGGCAATGATGACTTGGCTAATTGTGACAAAGATAGTGTGTAAGTCCTGGCCCATATTCTTTAGTCTTATGCTTGCATCAAGCCTTCACTATGTTCCTTTTACTGTACTACCTCTGTTCCAAAATACTTGTCATTCTGGATATGAATATGGCCAAGTTCATAGCCAGAAGGATAGTATTTTGTAACAGAGATAGTACTCTAGTGGAGAACTTGTTTTCTTTTAGTGGATTGTTATGAAGCCCAGCATTTGATAATTTGGGAAAAGAGTAATCCTAAATATTCTTTTAGCATTGATTCATGTCCACGACATGGTTCGATTTTATTTCCCAATGATCCAGTTACTAGTACCATGCTGCTCCTTTAACCCAACACGCTTGCTACTTGATAATGTATTTGCCTATGCTCACCGTCTCAATTTTGCAGTTGCTCCGAACGACCTGGCTGTCACGGCCTTTTCCCCTGTTGGAAAGCTAGGAAACCAAAGGGAGTGAAGGTACAAATACCGAATTTTGTATCTGTATACTCTTATCAGTTGCACCAAGAACCATCTGTCAACTTAATTAGTGTTTGATGCAGGTGAAGAGGCAGATACGGTTGAAATCTTCCTAGGCTGGCACAACAGACCTTTTCACCAGTATACTGAGCCTGGGAATAGAAGATCCATTTCCAAAGTTCATTTCTTGAGAACGAAATGTTGTTTCAGAGAGTAGTTAGATCACAGAAATCGTCACATTCACCTTGACCTTCCAGCCTGAAACTCATTAAGGCCTCATATTTATGGCCTTCAAGAGAAGAATTTGAGTGTTCGATAGATTCCGTGCTACAGGGCACCCTGCTATATTTCTCCTACCTTTCGCAAAAAGAAGATATATTTCTCCTACATTAATATCTGCAATGTAATCTTGGCACTGTATCCATAAGTTAAGTTGCAGTAAATTAATTCGATGCATTTTATTTTTACTTTGAAAGAAAGAAGTGAAAATGCCTAGACAATTGGATCATGATACTTTTGCTTTGAAGACAAGATCCGATGAGGAAATTACTCACCAGTGAAACTGGCCGATATGTTTGTTCTATAATAATTAACACTCCTTTTCCCTCTTGACAACAAGCGTTACTCTTCTCTAATCCCTAATACATCTTTCTTCTATAGATACATTCAGAGATTGCACGTTCATTTGGGCGTAATTGAGCCTTACACTTGAGGATCCATAGCACTCAGAGGCTAGAATGAACTAATCGCGTCCTATATGAAGTAAGAATCATGCTACTTGGTGCCTAAGTTAACCTTTGACGCAGTCAGGCTGGAGGAGCCAGGCTCAGCTCTGCATGGGAGGGACTATTATGGGTACAGTAGCACTGCTACATGTCACCGCCGCCGTCGGCAAAAAGCAGAAGAAAGCTCGCAAACTGAGTTGGAGGGGCTCGGTCCGACGACAAGTAAATGCGCAAGTATTATCCAATGTATTATTCAACAAATAAAATGCACGCGATGCAAGGTTACAATACAATAAGAGAGGCTGCGATCGAACTGAAACCTGCAGATGTGCAGCAGTGCAGGCGCCAGGCAGAGCTTTAGTCCGGAACAGGAGTCTAAACTTTGTACACCTCTGATCATCAGTGCAATCTCTAGGTGTTCTGGCAATACTCGGCGGCTTTCTTCAGAATGTCGCGACCTATGTCTTCAAACGCAGGTAGGTCCATGCAGTCATCGTCAATGTCTCGTCTGATGAAGGTCCTGTCCCATCCATTTGACAGAAAGGCCCAGAGCTGAGTGACGAACTCCCGACCACCTGTCGCAAGACGTTCGATGTGAGCGTCTGCGCTCCAAGATTGAGCCACGAAGAGCGTCATCTCGGCCCAGAACTCCGCCATTACCTTCCAACGCTCAGCACCACTGTAACGCATCAGCTGCTTGCCAAGCTTGATGCCCTGCTTGAAGCAAGCTTTATCGGAACAAGAATATGTCCGCAATTTCCTGGATTCCATCCCCGCGTATAGCTCATATGCAGATAATGAGCCACTTGTGAAACTGAACGCTTGGCGCACTGCTTCCTCAAAGATTGACGTCGTCAGGGCGTGTCACCGCCGCCGTCGGCAAATATCTCGCTCCACGGCCACCCGAAGCCCTCTTCCACCGCCGCCTCTTCCGCCGCCGGCGAGGACCGCATCACGTCGTTGGAAATGCTCACCGGGTCGCTGCCGGAGCTTCCGGGGAAGCCGCTGTTGGCGCTGCTGCTGCTGGGGCTGACGGCGCCGTCTTTACAGGGGACGTGGTGGTGGTGGTGGCTCTGGACGACGTCGCCGACGCGGACGCCGGCGATGAGGAAGCGCCGGTGGGCCGAGGCGTGGGCGCTGGCGGCGTGGACGGCGACGTCGCAGGGCCGGCACAGCAGGGCGCGGTCCTCGAGGCAGAAGAAGTAGCCTGTCTTCTCCTGCCAGCGCAAACGAAGAGGCGATGATTTACAGCGAATTTCACTCAAGGCAACAAATTGCTTGGTAACAATACTTTTGCTATCCACAAATTCGTCTAGTTATTTACTTATGTGGCCGGGTTCAGAAAACAAAATGCGCAATCAGTTTTATATTCTAGAACTCTGGCCGTATCTAGGGAGTTCACGAGGAAAGATACAGTGCGCAGTATCTGTACTTTTGGTGTGAAGTATCTTTCAAGAGGCAGGACCGCCAACCAGGCAAACGGGCAACTTGTGTGTGGGCACGATTTCCTCCTATCACAATGATGCCCTTCTGCAGCTGGCTCTTTTTCATTGGCAACTTGTCTCTGCTCGTTTGCGTGACCAAACACAACAGGCTTGGTTGCATACCGAGAAATGGAACAGTATCACTACGATAGTGTTTATATCATGTATGTGTACCTGGCAGATGTCGCAAACGGGGTGGCCACCGGCGCCCTCGCCGTCGTCGACGACGACGTTGTTGGGAGCGGAGCTGGACGGCAGCAGAGCGACGCGCTGGTGCCTGCCGGCGAGCTTGTTGGCCGAGTGCACGGCGGCGTCGCAGCGGCGGCAGAGCGCGGCCTCGTCGGCGCAGCAC